>JBBPFD010000144.1:28154-103390 GCA_038363315.1 Mugilogobius chulae
TGTAAGTCACATGTGTAAAAAATGTATACATCAAGACAAAAATCTCTGTCAAAAGATTTGAAATGATTTCCATCCATAATTCAGCAGCGTCCTCTTCTCAGTGACAGACTTCCTGTGTCTAACAGAAAACAACAGCTCAGTGACAGACTGTGGACAGAGGCACAAGGGTCATGTGACCGGCTGAATAAAATCATCCACTCATAGAACGCTTCATTTACAAGCATTCCTCTGGGACAGCTCTTCTTTTCCCAGAGGTTGACCAAGTAAACAAGTGAATCATGTTCAGATTCTTCTCCACATACTGCAGGATCTAAATGGAGTTAAAATATTATCAGATCCAGCAGGTCAGACAGAGAAAAGTCACTGCAGTGCAAATGTTACATTCACTGATTCAAACTGGAGTACCTGACTTTTTGTTTGTGGATCATTAAGCATGGTCATGTTGACAGCTCTGTTGTGATTTCAGCTACTATTGAAGATGTTTGAATCTGTCTGTAGTTTAAGTTCTGTGGGGAGAAAATCCACAGGGGCCTCTGGAGGAGAAACTGGACAGAAGATGTTCTGAACTTTGGAACTACAGTCTCCACTCAAAGAGGCGCTGGTGTTGGGTCTGAGCTAACCTGACAGCCAAATCACAACACAGAACAACATCACAATCAAATACGAAGCACAGCAAATCTACCAAGTCGTAAAAGTTGAATAAAAAGTGCAAATAATAACATTACAATCAAGAAACTGCAAAAAGGACCAAGAAGCGGTTAAAGCTTGATACTCAGGTGCCTAAGGACCCCAAGGGCAGCCGACCCAATGCCAAGTAAAACCGTAATCCAATAAAATGGTGTTGAGCATTACCACATTTGGTCACAATCAGTGTAACTAGCAGCACACCTGTCCTTCTTTAGTTACTCCTACAGTTCTGTGCATATATTCCTTTACCCTGGTACAATGCACATCTTTGACAATAGAGGGTGCAGACTTTCTGACAGTGCATCTTTATGTATGAACACCTGTGCTGCTATTCGGGCACAGACTTTTAAACCAGCAAGGTCACATTCTGGAGCTAATCACACGCCTCATTGTAGAGACCACGGGAGTCATTTCAGTTATATGTTTTAGTGAAAATGGAAGTAATGACGTCGTAAATCAAGTCAGAAGTTGGGCCAAAAAGGGAGCTTGAGATGCAGTAGTGGTGTAGTAATAGTAGTAGTTGTCTTTTTCAGTTCAGTCTATATAACTCTGGTGGCCTTTGAAGCAATCTGAGTTTGAATAATGGTTTTAATGTATTTTTCTTTGCCTGATTTGATAAATGAATTAAAAATATCAAATACATAAGGGAAAAAAGTCATGTTGTAGGCTTGATAAAGGTATTTGCACAAGAAGCTTCTATGTTCTGCTTTAAATTTACAGCACAACTCACAAACATAGACGGAATATATTTATCGGGGATAAAAAAAATAGGTTGTGGTGTGGTTTTTGTGTAAACATAAATACCAATTATTTTAGATTTATTGTTTGTTTATATAACAGTTTTATTCTTTAGTTTGTTCAAATTGGCAAATTTGATGCTTTCAACACAAACTTAACCTGGCAGGCCAGATGGTTTATATCGCGATATCTCAAACATGAGATAAACCATCTGACTTCCAGCCGCCCGACTGCTTTGAGAGTCTGAAACAGCGGTGTTTCAGCGGTGTTAAGACGGCTGTTAGTGCCCCTGCACCACGCCGAGTCTCATTCAAGCTAAACAAAGATGGCGGCTCTCGTGGAAGTACGTGTTTCTGCTGCTTTTGATGCGGTTTTAGCAGAAATACGGAGTTATTTCTTTTTGAAAGAAGAGCCGGACATTGGGATACACCATTACCAGTTGTTGCTGCGATTGGCTAAGCTCAAATAAGGTAGGCCCACACCCAATCAGCTCGAGGTATTATCAATAAACATCCACCTTTTCTCGAACGCTTTCAGTGAGTCAAGTTCCAGATGGATACTGTGGAAGAACTTAGTTCTACACACATCCATCTGGCGTGAGCCAGGTTAAGACAAACTGGGACTTATTATACTGTATGTGCACAGAGAGACTAGAGAACCGCATCTAAAATGTACCAAATATCAGTTATTTTTGTCGCTATCGATCCGATACCGAAATCGCAAAAAATTGTAAATATAAGTCAATACCAATACCGATATATCGCCCATCCCAACGTTAAATGTCGGGATGTGAAAATGAAACGAATGTCAATGTGGATATATTACTATTTCTACTGTATTTAAGATATATGGCATATAGATATAGATATTTAAAGATATATGGCATATAGATATATTAACTTGAAGCAAGTTAATCTTTCTTTACATGGAAACGGCAGACTGACCGAAATGCAGTAGTTCTTATGCTGCGTCAGTAGGTGGCGTTATTGTGCTAGGCACTGAACCCAAGCTGCAGCTAGACCACTAGGTAGCACCGGTGAGGCCACTCCAGATGACCTTTACCGTGACCCACGCAGCCTATAATAACACGGCCATTGACGGGTTTAAAGGAAATCGCCTGAAACAAACACAAAGAGGGCAAGGACCAGCGTGCAGGGAAAAGGAAGATCACCTACAGCTGGACACGAACATGAGGAGGACAGCTCACTTTAACCGGGCGCAGACGCTTGGACAGCTGTCCAGCGCGTTCACAATCGAATTTGTTGTGGAGTGCTTCAAACTTTCTTTTCTTCTGAACACACGAATTTCAATGGACTAATCGAATCTTTAGTCCCCGGAGAGGCTTTGGAAGATTTGTTTTGTGTCTCATCCTCTGCAATACCGAGGTAAACACTGGACACTGCTGGCTTAACTTTGTCAGATTGAAAGAAAGGTGCTTTGGCTAAAAGAGACAAACGTCAGAACAGATTAAACTCTTTGTTGTTGAGTGAAATATCCAGAAGTATTTTGGTGACTGGGCAGTTTTCTTCTTAAGTAGCACGCATTCAACAGTTATGTAACCGTATTGACAACTGTTTTTTTTCCTGCTTACATCGCGGTGCATCTACTGAACCATCCCACCGAAACTACCTCTTGAATCGTATCTAGTGGAACGCCGATTTAATGAACACGTAGCTCGTTGTCGTGTAAACAAGAATCCAATCTGACACAGAAACGTCACGGATTCGGGAAAACTTGTTGTCATATAAACCACCCCTAAGACTACTTCTAAGTCACTTGTGAACACAGCACAGTTTGGTGGACAAATACAGTATATGTACGGCAGCTAAAACTGATGTGATTGTTTTTTGTCTCTAGATCGAATTAGGATAAAATGATGTGTTTTCCTGAACACAGTTGTCATATAAATAGGGTTGAAGTTAGGACATTGCAGACTATTTTCACCTGAACACATTAACAACAGCTCTAGATTTTAGGTTCTTTTATTGTAATACATCAGGTACCACCTTTAACTTTCCTCGGAGTATTATTTAGCTCTGCAGTTTCAGTTTGATGCTTAGTCCCGACGCGAGGATAGAAAGGTCTGAGTGAAGCGCATAAGAACTCAATGACTGTGATTAGTTAGCATAATGACACATGACTTCCTCCAGCGGCAGCAGAGGTGTCGTCTCGTCTCCAAAGGATGAATGAGTGTGATTTATGAAGCCACTGCCAGGAATCCAGCCCAAATCAGACCATTATACAGCTGTGACGTACGGGATTTATTCTGTGCGACCTTAGATGAGTCGGAGTTGACTAAATCCCATCCCACAGAAAGGAACTGGAGCAATTAGGTGTCACGCTTTTGTAAGATCTCGTCTGCAGAAAAGAGAAGAGAAACATAAAAATTAAAATATCTATAACAAGGATTTGGTTAGCTTAGTTAGTTATATAGCTGATACTGTACTGAGCGTGTTTATGCAATCTGCGTTAAGGAAAAGGTACACTTTTTTTGTTGCCTTTGAGAAATTAGTCATTTCCATTGAACCTATCTTTTGTTTTCAGCTCAAAACGATTGTAGAGGTAGTTTGGTTTGACACTGTAGGCTGTTGCACAAGCAAGCGTATACCACAACACAACAGAACATTAATGGTGTATAAGTAGCAGGATGTCAGTAGCCTGATGCATCAGCCGGTTTCATTTCACTTTGTTTAAACAATCGCATCATTGAGACTTGTTAACTTTACAGTAGGTAGGGACTTTTTTATTTAAGCAATCACTGCTTTTTGGTCATTTTATCGTCCAGTAAGTAGAGCATAAACATGTGTTTTAGTGATTGTTATAATTTCTATGTGGTAAATTTGCAAATTAAAAGGTACAATATCATATAAGTTAATATTTGATGCAAGGTCAAAGGTAGACAACATATACAATCTGCCATTTCAACTCGGGTTGGTTCTGGCCAACGCACCACTCCACTCCTGTTTGCTGATTGGACGACTGTACTTCCTGCTTTTTAGGAACTATCTGCAGTCCTGTGATACCTGACCTAGTCCATCTACAATTAGATTAAATAGGTCTAATATTTTATACTGAAGCCTTTTGGATTGATTTAGGCTATAATTTATTTTTAAAATGACACCAAAATAAGAGGGATATATATTGAAATTAATATACGGCTGTCTGTCTCATCACAGAACGAGCTCATTTACATGAATGCGAGATCGTTCAGACAAACAAACTGATACGCGTAACACAAAGCAGTGGTACAGAACAGAGTAGCGCGGCATGAGACGGGAGAGTGGCAGAGAAGAACGCAGCAATTGAGAAGGCAACAGGAAAAAGCGGGGGAGAACGGAACGGCCCGCGGGAGATGCGATAACGCGTTAATTTTCCCAGCCCTAGTTATTAATTATGAATATTAACAATGGGCCTCATTCATGAAAATCTTTGTAAAATCTGTGCGTAACTTCCACTTTAAGAAGCTGCTGCGAAAACTCTACGTGTGATTCACGACGGGTTCGTAACGAGCCAAATTCCTTCTTAACAGCCTTTACGCCAAGTTCACCAAACGCCAGCTACGAACGGTTATTTACATAAAAATTAATAATGCATACTTCCTTATATGGCAAATCTGAGCCGGCCGCAGCGCGTCACCGACAAGACTTGGAGCAGAAATGAGGAAGAAGCTGCAGCAGCGCGTTTCCCCACTTTCGCTGAGTTAATACTTCAGCGTCTTTTAAAAATGTCCAAACACACAAGAACACACTCAGAGGAAACAGATTCACATCACAAATGTATTGAAATAACGCTGGGCTTTTGCCGTTTATATCAGAATCAGAATCAGAAAGAATTTTATTGCCATTGTCAGTGAACAAACAGAATTCACAGACTAGGAACTTGCTGCGGTGCTAATGTGCAACATATAACACAGAAAACACAAATAAAGATAAAGAATCTAGTAAAAAATATCAAATATAGTAAAAATATTTAAGATATATAAATCATCTTAAATATCGTGTTTCACGTCGCGGGTAGAACGAGCGTGTGGCGGGGGAAATAAAAATCTGAAACAGCTGACTTTTGTTCTTACGAGTGCTCCTCAGCATTCGTAGGATTTGTTCTTACAGACAAACATTTTCCGTTAAGAAGAAGAAAAAAAAAAGCGCTTTTCTCGACTTCTGCTCCTTAATAATATAAATTAATCATTATTCCATGATTAAACTCCGGCTCTCAAAGTTTTGCAAGTTTATTCTTGCAGCCCAAGTTTGTTTTTTTTTTAACTTGTCACTTACACTTTATTATACGTTTTTGTTTCTGCCCAAGATTTGCCCAAGTAATTGATCATACTGCAGTTCTAAAAATATTCAAGTGCAAGGTTTGAAAGTAGTAATACAAGTGCATTAACAGTATTCATTCTCACATATCTTCTCAAACTCTGTCAGAAGTCTACTTATCAAACTCACGTCTTCTGTGTCTCATTTTAGTCCCACAGCAGCTTATAAATACTAGCTTAAAGCATATGGCAGATGACCCATGTCAGCAACTGTAAAAAGAGCCTGATAATTGCAAGTAAATCGATGAAGTGGAGCGGGGACTTGTGGGAAATCTGAGCTCATTTCCTCTCGATAAAGCTCCAGTAAGCACAAGTGAGCTACATCGACGTGAGGGTGTTTACGACCCCCTTCAAGAATATAAAAAGTCACTCACTGTAATGAAATATCTGCTTCAATACAATACATTCAGAAGCTTGAAGAGATAGAACAATGGGCCGCCTCAAATGAATGATTAAAGTGGAAGTAACTTGTCTGGAAAGAAATTTGTGTTGTTCTGATGCAATTTTTTCAAACCGATACTTTGCCTCAGGGTAGGTCCTGATACCGATACCAGTCCGATGCCAAATATTGTATTATAACAAACTAAAGAAACTTAGTCTAACTCAAATTAATTAATAATCAATTCTAATAACTTCACTAAACAGACTAATAAGACTCATTTAATACATCTAAACAACATAACTAAAACAACTATTAAAAAAGAGAACTATATGTTAGTAGATATTTAGAATTTTTAAACATGAATATATACAGTACTTCCAGGCATTAAAATAAAAACAACAACAACAACTGTTACTCCTAAAAAGACACTCATCTTTAAACTACACATGGCTAATATAAGGTAATGTTATAGCCATGCTAAACTAAACTAGGCTAGACTTTAACTAGCTTCACAGCTAATCTAACCTGTCCTAATCTAAAGACTAAACCAAGGCGTCTGTTTTGTCTGCCTGTATGAGTAATTTTATTGACCTCTTCAAAGCCTTTTTTCAGTTTCTGTGAGTGTTAGCTGTAGCATTAGCACTAGCAAACAGCTACTATTAGAATCTATGGCTTCTTATTTTTTACATTGTAATGCGATATTTGCGATAATTTGGAGATTTTTAGGTACTTACTGATACCTGAAAAAAGTGCAATATCAGAGCTTTATCCAATATCTGTATCGGTATCAGAACAACATAGAAAGCACAAAATGTAGCCTATGAAAAACAAAGAAACACATTAGCAACTTCTGAAAAATTGGATTGAACAAGCCATACCGTCACCTAAGACTGTTCTATTTTTGTAAAACACTACATTTATCACAATTCAAGCTTAATTGAAATTACAATGATTCAGTTCCTAGTTCGCCTATGCCTCGGCAGTTGCTTAGGGCATCATCTGATCACATTAAAATATGTTTTTGTGTCGCTCATTACTCTGCAGAAATCCAATGTTTTTCAGCCATTCGTGTTTCTTTTTCCAGGCAAGATGTAAAGATGTGTTAATATTACTGTGGTAGTACTCGAGACCTGTCTTGGTTTTTTAAGGTCTTGGTCTTGTCTCGGACTCGAGCACACTTGGACTCAGTCTTGTCTCAAAGGTTCTTGGACTCGGTTTTGTATCGGACTCGATCTCGCCTTGGACACATAGACCACATTTCATTGCCACTACACTCACACTAAATTTGCACCAGGAGCAGAGGGACATGTGTCAGATTCACTACTGCATGTAATTTGTTGAACTACTAACATTGTTAATGTTGTTTCTTTTTATTAACTGTTTGTCATACTGTTTGTTAAAAGACACACAGTTTTTTGTTTTTTTTGAAACATGTAGGACTGTTTTAAACATGTAGAACAGTGTTAAACATGGAGTTAAATGTGAGATTGAGTGTGCCACTTTGTGCAAGGCCCTTTATAGTTCTAAAATTCTTAATTTATTGTTGGAATGTGCAGTGGTTGTGAGCTGCTCAGTTGCATTTGTCCAGCTGCAGACCGATGTCTGTTTACATGAGTCTGAAATCAAACCACATACGCCAACTGGTTTTCCGAAAACCGGTTTACAGCTCCTCAATAGGTCTGCCCGGGTTTACATGCGCTTTGGAAAACCGGTTTAAATCGGATTAGGCTAGTTATCCAGTTTTCCTGGCCGCCATGTAAACGCCCTGAGTGATAAATGTATAAAATTACAAAGATGGCCTTGATTTGGTCTTAATGTACTGTAGCCTTGGTCTAGTCACAGTCTTGACCTATAAAGACCACTGTCTTCAGTGGTCTTGGTCTTGTCTCAGGACACTGTGGTCTCAGAATGATCTTGGTCTCGATTACTGCGGTCTTGTTATTATGACTGAATATTAATAAAATCCTATTCCTAATCTTAACTGCTTTCAAAACCCAAGACCTAAACTTACCCATTTTTGTAACTTCAGACCTAAACCTAAAAATATGTCCCAACGTGGCTCCAACCAAAACATCTAGTGTGCCTATTTTGATGCTTTTTACAACGTCAAAAAGAGTTGCTGTATACAAAAAAAGTGTAGAAATAGGGTCATGATACGCTACTATCTTGTCTTAGTATAAATACAGATTTCTGTGACACTGTGTTGCCACTTCAGATTTAGGTGGCACTTGGAAAGCTTTTGTACTTGGTTGAAAAAAGTTGGAAAACCAGTGACCTAGAAGATTAAAGTTAGCACAGCGTTCAAACGAAAGCTTTTATTCCGACTTTATGCTAACAAAATCTCTCGCTTTTCTATTCTGTGGCATCATCAGAGTCTAAATTTGTATCTTGGCAGGCTTTAGGCACAGCTGAGTCCTGTCCGGTGCGGGGAGGGCCTTTATGAACCATCTGTTTTCTGTAGCGGGACGGTCAGGTAGAGGGAGGGGGAAGGTGTCAGCTTACCCTAATCAATAAACATCGATCCTGCGCTTATCTTAAATACAGGCCGGCTGATGAGATGTCACGGGTTTGAACGGGAGTAGCTAAAGGGGTGAGCTAACCTTGTGAAAATCTAAAACAAACACGAGAAAGTGCAAGCAAATGTTAGCAACAGCGTAGACGCGGTTGACATATTACATAATCTTAAAACTCGGCTGTTATTTCTGGACCAAAACATGTTAGTGAACCAACAGAAGACCAAGTGAAGCAGTGTTTGTGTGTATGGGTGGACTATTATTTAAATGCTTTGTACATGGTCCGCTACGGGTTTTTCTGACAATATAATAATTGTGATATTTTTTGATCGATTGAAATCTTTAATTCAAACAACGACACAAAAACAATTTGACAAATAAAATACAAGAAAATGCAAATGAAAGATAACATTTGAAAAGGAGTAGGTGGAAGTAAAACGTTATCTTTTTTTCTGTTTTCTGTTTTATAATAAGGGATCATGAATTCGTGATATGTTCATGAGAAGTGAATACATAAATTCACCATAGTTCACATGAGTTATCAAGAATTAGCATAAATTCACGATGAATTCATGGGTTACATTCATTAATTCATAAATGAGTTTCACCATAAATTCAAGATTTTTTTTTTTACAGAAAAATTAATCTGGCCAGTCAGATAGATTCTCTCGCAATACTTGTTAGGTAGGTTAAGGTATACTTTATTGTCCTCGTAAAGAAATTTGTCCTCTGCATTTGACTCTGGGGCATGTCATGTTGGTGAAGCATTTTCAGGTATGGCTACATGCTGGCTTGGTCAGGACTACCATAGCTGGAGGAGGATATTACCCTAACATGCATGTTACTGGTTTGTGAATTCACAAACTCGAGAGAAATCTATCTGGGTTTCCAACAGCGCGATTGGTTTGAGTATGAACCAGTGGTTTAATGGTCCAATCACATCGCAGCAGGGGGTGGGGCTGTTAGCAAAGATTACAAGAAGCAAGTAGCACCTGAATCAAACAAAACAAAGATGGCAGCTACCATGGATGTGCATGTTTCTGCTGCTAAGGATTTTGTTTTAGCAGAAATACAGAGGATCTACTTTTTGAAAGAAAAAGAAAAGTGACAAAACATGCGCATTTCATATATGCCAATAAGATTTGTTGTGATTCAACCAATCACCTACAAATATTTCATTGAACGTCCCACCTTTTCCCAAATGCTTTCGGCGGAGTATGTTTCACATGGATACTGTGGAAGAACTCAAATCAGAGTGCAACACATATCCATCTTGCGTGAGCCAGGTTACCAAAAGAAATTGTAATTCTTCATGACTTTTGATTGTCCTGCATGAACATCATCATAAATTTCTTTTTTTTTTTTTTTTAATACAAGCACAGAACATGTTCTAACTTTATTGTAAAACTCATAACAAATACTTAATGACATCATCCTTATTTTGTTCTTTTTGCTGTACTTGAGGTTTTTTGACTTTATAATAAATTTCAAAATGTGCTTATAGCGTTATTGGTTAGAATGATTGGAAGCACACTTTCGACTATATCATAAAACAAACAAAAGTTACAATCAGATAGTCATTTTCTGCATCTTTAGATCTGAAGGTAAGAAGCTAAATACTTCACCATTGTGTTTAACAAATGTGCCGTTGTGTCTCAAAGCTAATGCTAATATTTCTTTAAGTAATAAAGTAAAAAAAAAAAAAAACTCTCCTAACTGAATTTTTTTCTTTTTTTTTAATGAAATTGTTGACTTTATATTAGTTAATTTATGTGTTAGCATTTAGCATTACGCTTGAAATATGCAGTTTTAAAAACACAGTTTTTCTTTAGGTAAATATTTATCTAGTTGAAATCTGCTGTCTGCTTTGTGATTTTTAAATATTAACAAACAAATCAACAAATGCAAGGAACAAGAACAGACTATCAAGAACTAGCCTAGCTGCTAACCGGACCTAGCCTAGCTGCAAACCAGAACTAGCCTAGCCGCAGCATGAAAAGGTTACTGTCAATATCCCCCGACCTCAATGCCAACCAAATAAAAACTGTGGAATAATTTGTCCAGACTTAAATGACTTGCACTGACTCGTCTTTGAGCACTTTGCTAATTAATCAGTTGCTTCGAGACATGTGACTAAACACCTTTAGCTCAGACCTGAGACAGCAGCGGCGGGTGGAAGCTGTGTCAAGCTCTTTCTTCCTTTGCAAATCCCTGACAGCCAAATGGGAACAGACTGCCTCACTTTTATATTTAGATGTCTTTGCCCGCAGCTGATGGAGCTCCATTGTGAAACCAGCACAATATCCTCCAGGATGTTTTCACTTGTATTTACATAAAGTTCCTCGCCACGTTTAAGTCACCTCTGTTCTCCTGCTTTGTTTGTTACATAATCTTTGGTTTATACATTTAAATAAGGTGTTAGAATGCAATATAGACTCTTAGTGAGAAGAAAGATAAGATAAGATAAGATAAGATAATACTTTATTGATCCCTCGAGAGGGAAATTCATTCTCTGCATTTGACCCATCCTGCAGAGTCGCTGGGGCGTCTGTCAGGAGCAGTGAGCTGCCGCTGAACGGCGCTCGGGAACAATCTCCATGATGTTGTGCTTGGCTTCGTCAGGGCCTTAGCTGGAGGAGCAGGTGCAGTTGGAGGTGGAAACCGGAGTGAGAGACAGATGACAGTCTGGTGCAGGTGAAGCAAGTAGATTCTGTAGACACATCACAGTCAGGTCCAGGTGGAGCAGGTGAACTTCTGTTGTTTCAGTCGGGGATAAGACCATCCCCACAAAATCTTCCTCTGCAAAAGCTTCGGCTGCATCAGATGTAAAAGTTCTGTTGCATTTCAGAAGTCCAAAGCTTCAGAAGTCCAAAGCTAGCAAAGTTAGCTTTCATAGCTTCGTGTACCATCTCCATGGTTACAAGACAAACAAACAACTCCATTCACTAAATCCTAACTTGTGTCTGTTGAACGTCACAGGGCGGATGAAATCCCAAGAATCAAACTATTTTCACTGCAACGTCCTCTGCTGCTTCAGGTGTGAAAGTCTGACATTTCAGAAGTCCAAAGCTAGCGTAGGTAGCATTAGCTTTTGCATGGTCTCCATGGTAACGAGAAAAACAGATGTCTTCTTTTCACAAATCTGACAGTACTTAACTCCTGTTTGTTGAACATCAGAGGCCACACGTCTTAGTTGGTTGAAGTCCACAGTTGTCGTGCCAAAAACTGAGCTAAAAACCCAAAAAGTTTAAAAAAGTGCTCAGAGCCCCCAGAGAGACAGCAAGAGAGCAGCCAATCACTCCGATTCAAAAGATGCAAAAAAAAAAAAAAAAAAAATGTTCTAAATAAGCCAATATTGTGTTAAAATAGGCTTATATTGGTAGTGAACGGGGCGTAGCACCAAATTCTGGGTCCCAGGTACTAACTTTGTTAATGGGCCCCTAATGAACATGTATTGTCTATATTTATTTACTAATCGTGTGTTTTATTGATTTATTTATATACATACATCAATTGTCACTTTATTCTATATTCAACACATTTAAATCGCAACAGTGCATTCATTCATTCATTCATTTTCTACCGCTTAATCTCGTTAAGGGTCACGGGTGACTGGAGCCTATCCCAGTGACTTTGGGCCTTAGGCGGGGGAACACCCTGGACAGTGGCCAACTCGTCGCAGGGTTAGACAGACAAACATTCACTCTCTCAGTCATTCACAGGGAAATTTACAGTGATGCCCAATTAACCTAAACATACATGTTTTTGGAGGTGGGAGGAAACCGGAGTACCCAGAGAAAACCCACGGTGACACGGGGAGAACATGCAAACTCCACCCAGAGAGATCGTGAGATGTTGATATGGTCCGACCCGGGAGTCGAACCCACGACCTCCTTATTGGGAAGCCAGAGCTCTAACCACTTACCGTGCACCCTGCAACAGTGCAGTGAATTTTAAATTTTATATATGTATTTATATTTTATTAAGACACTCAAGAAATGTCGCCTCAGAACATAAATTAGTTCTAATATCAGCTTGGTTTTAAAGATTAAATAAAGGTCAGTAATTAGAAAATAAATGCCTACGCTTAAAAAACACATTTCTAGCGTCATTTGTGAGTAGTTATTGCTGTGTCTGGGTCATAAAACCTGTTCTCTCGGGCTCTAGGGTTTGTGATCTAAGTGATTAGTCAGTAACTAAATTAGCAGGCAATTATATCAACAATTAGAATGATTCATCAGCAATTAAAGTTGGGATAGCAAACTTTTTAAGTTTTAAATTATTAACCTTACAGTTCACAAAAAAGTACATGGTAAATGTAGCACTTTCTGAATAAATGAGACCACGGAGTACTGTCTGAACTGAATAATAAAGAATTTAAATTCTCATTAGGAGCCAGATGCTGTGCTCTGATTGGTTGAGCTTGGGTGGTCTAGTCCATTTGCACTTTTCTGTTTACAAGAAGTGGTTTTTAAGTCATAATTGCAATCAAAAATAAATTCATGTCATTATTACCATATGTCGAAGGATTTAACACTTTTACTGCCAGCCCTATTCTCGATTTTTTCACTGCCAGGCCTTTTTGTTTAATATTTTTTTAAAACAATACAACAATATTCACAGCGCCATAAAAAAAAAAAAAACCTGAAAGGTGGAGAAACTAAAGAAAAAAAACAAAAGAGACTGTCTGAACTGAATGATAAAGAAATTAATTTCCTAGCACGAATGCAGCTCTCTGATTGGCTGAGCTTGGGTGGTCCACTCCAGTTTCCCTTTGTTGTTTGTAAAAAGAAGTTTATAAGCCATCACTGCAACCAAAATGAATACATGTCGATATCAACTATGTGTCGAAGGAGTCAGAAGAGAAAATAGTCAGATTTAAAACCTAAATGGTGTTTGCAGAGTGAAAATCAGATACCCCACCTTTAATAAGAATAATAGAAAACAGCATGATGAGATTGTCAAGGCTTATAGAGAGCAAAGATACCGTGCTACTTTTCCATTACGCGGCACACTAATATAACTACTAAAACAGGCTTTTCTCCAATGTTATTCCCAGTTTGCATGCTGTGCTCTTCTAATCTGGAAATAGCTCCCTGGTACAAGCACAAACAAGCCACTTATCACAGGCCTGAGCTGTTTCCATTTCATCTGATTCTTCCCTATGGCAAAGATAGTGATGCCCTCTACATGGCACTCTACCTGTCTCATCGTAAACCCCAGGCTTTTGTGATCCCACTGTGTCGGCTCTGTGACTGACTGCTGCTGCTGGTGGTGGGGGAGACTCTCGTTTAGCTCGAGTTCACTTCACATTTTCAATTTCCAGTTTTGGAAGAAATCATCACGAACAGTTTGTAAAAGGAAGGAAGAATGATTGTTGTGCAAATTTGACTGTTGTTTGAGAAAAATGCGTCACTTTGAATTGTATTTTGAGTGAGCTGCACGGTCCAGTAATGTTCGATATAAATAAAAAGGGATCTTGAAGTGCATGTAAGTAACTAAACCTGTGTTTTTGTTTTTATTTATGTGAATTTTCCAGATTTGTGATGTCATAGTTAGATTTCGGAGAATTTGGAACATTTCTGCAGCATTAGCATATCAGACAAGGTTTGTTGTTAATCAGCACATTTTTAATCTACAATATTTTAACAACAGCCCACGAAAATAGGCTTTTTAAACTTTTTATTGCATGAAGAGTGCCTAGGACCCCCTTTTCTCTTTACAATTTTGTGTTCCCACTCATCAATGAGCACCTTCAAATATCACTAATTGTTAGATTTCCATGAGCACTTTTGGATTATTATTTTTTTTTAAGGTTTGTTTTTTATTTAATCTGTGCAATTACGGCATGGTGGCAGAGTGGAGAGCGTTCTCACCTCACAGCAAGGAGGTCACGGGTTCTCCATATGGCCCGGGCCTTACTGTCAGTTTGAATGTTTCTCCCCGTGTCTAGGTGGTTTCCTTCGGGCACTCCGGTTTGCCCACCAACCAATAACATACAGGTTAGGGAACGCTTAGTGTTGAGGCGCCAGGTGTCGCTTCAGTTAAGCTGTTTCAGGGCTGCTTCCCATAACTGAATGAGGGGCGTTAATGTATGAAACATGTTGGAAGACATCAGTCTGTGTAAATGTGCTGTATAAATAAAACATTCATTCATTTTTTTTTTACAGCCAGATGGAGCCCAACTTAATTTCTGATGTGAGAAACTCACTACTGTCACATGCAGGCAGTACACATTTTAAGTTCTAATACCAAAGTAAGATATCAGATACCAGAGTAAAGGTTAAGTGCAAGAACAGCACAGATTGTACATCATGTTTGTCCTTTAAAGAGCAGGCCATAGTCAGTCAAATTGTTTTAGGCCATGTATCGCAAAGATTATCAGGAAATGTATCATTCTACAGTATTTCTCTATCTGAGTGAGCTGAGGTGGGGCAATCAGTTGCAATGTTGACATTACAAAGCACCTTTTATCGCTCGCTCAACCAGAAGTGAGACTTGTCGTCATCAGTCATTATTGTCACTGTAAAATCCCTTTCATATGTTTTATAGGTTTATTTGACTCACATGAAACAAAGGACTGTCATTTAGAACAAAATCAAACTTCTCACCTCACATTAAAAAAGCTTGATGGGTTTGAAATGAGTGCTCTGTAGAAATAATTTTTTTTTTCCTTTTATATATACAGTATTTTAAAATTTGCACGTTCCTTGTTTGCAGATGATGTTGTGCTGATGGTTTCATCAAGGCAGGACCTGCAACATGCACTGGGACAGTTAGAGCATCATGATGATGAAAACCAACCAGCTCCCCCAAATCTGACTCCCTGGTTCTTGATCGAAAAACAGCTTGGCCCCTCCAAGTGGTGGACAGTCTTTTTCACAAGTGGAGAAACTCAGGGATCTTCTTTATAAAGTGAGCGTATGTACAAAAAAATGTATGTATACGTAATTTTTCACGTTAGTTTGTGATCTATAAAAAGACAACTAAGAAATGATCAGTCTAAAAATGTATAACTTTGCGCCTCTGAGATTTCAGAGATGTCGCAAAAAGAGGTTTGTGCTGAGACAGAAGAGAAACTATGAAGTTTGCGGAAGTTTAAGTTTTGTTCCCACATTCACTTTCAGTAGGAATGCCTTCCGCAAAGTTTTATAAATAAGACCCCAGGTTCCATGAGATGGATCCGCAGGGTTAGATATAAGGTCAGTTGAAGTGGCTCGGGCATCTGCTTGGGGTGTCCCACTGAGAGGAGAACCCTGAGAAGGCCAAGGACACGATGGAGGGACGATGTGTGGGGTGTCCCTCCAAGCAGAGGCTGTCACCCTGACAGCGGCTTGAATACAGCTGAAATTAGTCTGTCCACACTCACACACTGAGCTGCGGGACGTTTGATCAGTTTTTAAACAGTGAAGGAAACACAAGCCCCGATTCTACACAACACATACTCTCTATTCTGTCCACACGCTGACACCAAGAACAGCGTAGATCAACAGAGTCAGATTCAGGCAAATCCGTGCATTTTGACCTGGGGTATACAACACGCTCCAGGCGAATAGTCTGTGTGCTTGGAAGCAGCTAGACTGGGCAATAGTCAGTCCGTGCACTTTTCGAGCTGAGCTGGGTCACGAACTGGGGGCACAGTGTGAACAGTGCAGTGTGCAAGGCTGGGACTGACAAAGTCAGAGGCACAGGAGCAGTATGGGGAGAGATGTTGAACAGGTCGGGGAAATATCGGACACATTACTGACATTTAGCTACTGTGTAGTAGACACAAATTTAAATGAGCCATATGATTTGTTTATCCTTTGACTATTTGACCATCTTTTAAAGTAGTTGTGCTTGACTTTTCTGGTCGATTAGTCGACTAGCCTGCGCAAACTATATAACTGACTAGCTAAATTATCTGACAATTATATCCAGTGAAACTCAGCAGATAAAAACGATGACCAAAGATTTCTCTGAAATATTAGTTATGGTATAAAACTAAAACTGCAGTTTAATTTCAAGCAAATGAACCACCACCAAAAGTGACATTCATCTAGCCTAGCTTGTAAACTGATTCCACTTTGGAACCCATCAATTATCATTTACATTTGCTGAATATGTCCTTGTTAGTTTTCCTTCTTGACTTGTGTACATCCAGTCTGTAATCCTCTGTGATCTGGGCCAAGTGTCGGCTGAGAAACACGTGGGCAGCTTGTGTAAACATTGATTGAGCCGCACAGGAGTGTTGCAGCTCACAGTCTCATTCAAAGCAATGGAAGCCGGTCGGGGAGTGAAGCAGAAAGTTGTGCAACGGTGATGCAACTGGCCCGGCATGTAAGGAGACATTTAGGATTACTCAGAGCTGCACACAGACACCCAACACTGCGGCGGCTTAAGGAGCGAGATCTGTCAGAAAGGGCCGTGACAATAGGAGTCTTTGTGCTGCTACCTGAGTCAAGATGTGTCATTTGCCTGCTGAGAATGACTTCACTGGACACGTCTAGTGCTGTAAAGCTTTGAAAGTAACGAGAGGAATACAGCTTAAAGTGGAAACTCAGAAATGTATGCCAATACAGAAGCAAAGTAACATACAAGTTTGTGCTACTAAATCAACCATTAAAGGGGCAATGACAGATTTTTGGATGAGGTTTTGTAATTCTTTATAGAGATGATATTGCTTTGTCTACAGTATGTTGTAGAATATAGCTTAAAATCGAATTTTATTTTGGCTTAGTTTGGTGTGATAGTACTTGTGGTAATTATTTATCAGCAGTTGCAACTCATGAATAAATTGTGTTCATGTGACGTCACAACATTCTGCAGGATGGTGTTATTTCAATGAAATGATGGGCACTTAAAGGTAATAATGTTTAAATGCAGTTTTTTGTCAATGCAAAAGGTTAATGTTTGTAGTCATAGAGATGAAATTAGTAGACGCGCGATCAGCAGCTCTGTTCAGCTGCTACAACACCAACAGCGACGCAATATTCCTCCGATAGACATAGGCAGGAAATGCTAGACAGACCTCATCACTTGCCAATACGACCCGGATGCTCTTCCACAGAGGTGAAGCTACATGTACAACTTTTATTTGGTGATGTTTATGTCATTTTTCTGCCGATCTCACTAGTTAATGAGGACGTTTATGTGTCAATAGAGTCTTAAATGTTGCACTAGATGAGAAATCTCTATTAGCAATGCTAACGGCTATAGAAAAACAAGTTCTTCAAAAAATACCGGACTAGCTCAGATGTAGAGCTGCAACGATTAGTCGACGTAATCGACTACGTCGATTAAGAAAATACGTCGACGCACGTGGAGCGCGTCGACTCGTCGCTTTATGAGCCGTGCCTCTAAATAATGCCCCAGCTTTAATTGATCCACGCGCGCTACGAACATCTGTGATGTATTTCCACACAAAGCGCGTCAGTTCACGGGAGAAACACACTCTATAAACCATCAAGATAAAGTTTTCAGGCCAGGAAAGCGATCCAAAGTGAACCGCAGCTGAATAGAAAGTGAAACTAGAACGCGCACATCGTGTTTAAAAGCCGCTGTGACGGCGCGGTCTCGGCGTCAGGCAGCTTTATTTTCTCTACGTAGCAACACCTGCACGTTTCGTTTGTGCGCACACACGCTCCTCAACTCGGACCGTCCATGCCTTCGTTGGCACGGATTGTACAGGCACTCGGTGCCACGGTCGGACTGAAGGTTATACGCGCTCGTCACATCTCCGTGGACGCCCGCGCGCACTCCTTAATACACACGGCCTTCTATCAACTGTTCATCAAACACATGATCAGACAGGAGCTGTATATGTGACGATGGTGCTACTGTATTACAGCCTGTTGCACTGAGCTGTGTTTGTTTTAAACTGTTATAAAACCTAAAACAAAAGCCATAATTTAATGCACTTCTTAGTAACATCAATCTTTTAATATTGATTCAAGTTTGCATTTAATACTTTTTGTGTATTATTTTATTCAATATTCAAATATATTTTTGAGCAGTATTATGACATTTATGACTTGAGAACAGAATTAGCAATGTACTTAAGTCAAAATATATTTAGTTTTACACTTAACTAATAAAAATCAACTCAAATTAATTATATCATATTAAGGCGTAAAAAGCCATAAAAAGTAATAATTTTACGAACCGATTAATCGAAAAAATTAGTCGATAGACTAATCGATTAATCGAAAAAATAATCGATAGATTAATCGATAAGAAAATAATCGTTAGCTGCAGCCCTACTCAGATGCTAAGTGTTCGATAGCATTCGAGTCCAACTGCGCGTCTACTAATTATATGTGTAGAGTCACCTCAGAAATCACCAAATTAAAAAAAAGCAGCCTTAGAACAAAACCTATTCACTTTATTTACCTGCCCACTTTTCTTGGCATCATACTTCCTGTGCGATGACAGTGTTTCCCAACCAGGAATACGAAGACCCTTCAAAAATCCATATTTCTTGGATAAAAGACTTTTATAAACTTTTATGAGCATTTATGAACTTCACTCCTGGCGAAAACAAGAATAAAGTTTAAGGCAATGTTCACTATGTTTTACTGAAAAATGTGATCCTGTCAATCTACACCCATCAATACACCAATGATAAGTCCTTCAGTTCTCTCCAATAGCAAACACAACTAAAAGTACATACAAAATACTGTAAAAAAGCGATGCCAATAGATTCCGGCTGTTTGTAATGGCACGTGGTAGTAACTATTATAAAGCGTCCCATTGTGAGCATGCATATAAGTAAATAAACTGCCCTCGTAAATGTTTCCTATGCATTACTGTTATTGTAACGCAGTGAGGAGATGAGTGTGGCAAATTCAGGTCGATGTATGATTTCAATAAAACTCCTTCGCAGCGCCGAGCAGAAATGAACTAGCCTATTTATAGCTTTGTTTTGCAATCACAATACACAACTCTCTTATACAGACCGGATTAGACTCAAAGAATAGAGAATGAATCAGCTTTGTGAGAAAATAGAAGTGGAGAAAGAGCTTGGTGAACTACTAATTTGAACATAAGAAAGGGGTAATATGATCGGGGAACAACTTTATTGAGATTTTGGGATGGAAACATGAGGAGTATTAAATAAATCAGCTTGCATATGTCAGTGATTACCTGACAGTTTTGGTTTAACCTGTAAAAGTCGTTATGACTTTCACAAACGCCAAATAAAAGCACTTTCTGTTTTACCATTGAGTTATTATAATGACTAGAGAGAGCGTAGCCATGGTAACCTATAACGACAAATGTCCAGTTCAGGCAGCCATCTTGTGTAAAAAGTCTACTAAAAACTAACACTAATAGGAACTTTTAAAATACATTTTTACTTAAATACTTTTATAATTGAACCGTTTTGCATTTGTTTCGGGGGAAACACAATTGCGCATGTTCCATGGTCTAGCAAAAACGCTAGTCATGATGGCTGTCAGTACCATAGACATTAAATTAGTAGACGCGCAATCAGCATCTCTGCTCTGTTGCTACAACTCGAACAGCGCGACGCCATATTCCTCCAGTAGATGTGATGACGCCAATCAACAACATAATGGCAGAAGTTGCACTTTTATGGATAAAACGAGCTTAAAGAAGCAATTTCAGCAAAATCATGAGTAAAACTTTGTGTCTTTGTGATTTGTGTCTTATGAAGCTTCTTTAAACAACTTTGGCGATGTGAAATTATATTTCTCAAACTATTATATTCTAAGGCTGGAAATGCTCCATCAGTTGTCAATCCGACAGACGAGCCTCCACAGATAAGTGAAGTTATAACTGTGTTTGGTGTTATTTATGTAATTTGTCTACTTTTCTCACTAGTAACTTTTAAAAGAGACGTTTGGTGGTCACTGGAGTCTTAAAAGATGCATAAGTTCGCTAGCCATTAGCTGTTTTATACACAATTTTTATCTACAATAAAATACTAAAAGGTTTGTAAACTCAACAATAACTTGTAAAAAGGCTCTGACCTTTGCTAAATGTGGTCAGTAGGTTTATACCAGCTGACACGCTCTAGATCTTTCATAACTTGCGTTTTTTGCAGGCTAATGCTAACGGCTATAGGAAAATAAACAGTAGAACACTCCGGATTAGCTTAAATCTTACCTGACTAGCTCAGATGCTAAGTTTTTGATAGCATCAGAGTCGGACTGCGCATCTACTAATTATATGTTTATGGTCAGTACCCTCTATGTACCTCTGCCCACTTTGTAACTTTTAGCGCAACTACGCATGGCCAGGCCTAAATTACGTTTTTTAAACCCCTTATTTGTAAGTGTACAGCTAGTATTATTTATTTGTATTGATATTTATGAATGTATCTCACAAAAGTTCACCAATAGAAAGCCCAAAACGCAACATTTATTTTTCTGCCATTTTAAGCTAGCAGTTAGCAGCCGGAGCTAGCTTAATCGGGCGTAATAATCTCATTTTACTATCATTTGCTTTGTTGACATCTGTACGCAGGTTTTGTGTTGAACTGTTTAGTTTCGTGTGTTTTTTTTTTTTTTTTAAACAAACAAAACAATGTAGAAGTAAAGCTAAAGGTACAAAGTGTGCTTACGCTACGAAGTGGGCAATGACAATGGCAACAAACGCCAGTGAGCAAAAGTCATTTCCACTTGAATAACTACTTTAACAAGATATATGAGCTATAGAAAATTGATTTCAAGTAATTTTAGTGTAAAAAAAAAAGTGGGTAGTCCATTGAATGTCCAGTCCATCCCCAGAGTAACCTTTCCAGTCAGATCATGATCAAATCCAGCCGTTTGAAAAGAGCTATTGGCACCACAGCGTCAGTCCCGTCTGTTCCTCTATCTCCCCGTCCTTCCGTCCACGCTGTCAGTTTGAAAGGGCGAGCTCGGGCTTTATTTATTTTACCATTCTGCTGAGCCAAGCATGCAGTCAGTGTTGAGCCGTCCGTGCGACAAAGAGCTGATTAATGGTCTGACTGCGGACGGCCGTGAGGGAGTCAAGAGCTTTGGATGGACGCTCAGGAACAAGAGCTGCGTGGAAAAGGATAAGCAGTACAAAGTGGATCGATACACAAAAGAGGAAGTGGTAAAAAATTATGAGTATTCTGGACTTTCTCTCAATCTAGTTTCACAGTGTGCTGGTCGGCTACAAAAGCTCCTTTAGCAACTGTTAGCTGAACTTTTCATTCTTTTTCTACCTTTACAACAGAAGTATCTGTCTTGTGACGGCAACTCTTAAAATGTCATAATAATAAAATAATAATAATAATTTCAAATAAAGGTTTAATTGGCTTTATTTTGTTCCGCTTAACTTCCGAGGGTTAGGAAGAGTTCTGATTGAACAAAGAGCATACTTTATAAAACCAAACATTTATTAAATAAGAAATGTTTCATATATTATATTCATCACTTGTACTTCCCTACCTATCTTACTGCTCAGAAATTTGGGGAAATTCCTGTAAAACATATTTACATGTGATCATTAAAATACAAAAAAGAGCAGTACGAATTATTAATGAAACTGGATTCCGTGATTCAACAAATGAACTTTTTATCAAATCAGATATATAAAATTTGTAGTTAAGTTGAGAATTATAGAAATGTTGTATCGTGCAGTAAATAATGACCTTTCAATCCTTTTTTAAATTAAGAAGTAGTTTGTATAATCTTAGAGGTTTACTACGGTTTGAGTCAGGTAAAGTTAGAACCAATATTAGGCAAAGATGTGTTTCTGTTGTGGGAATTAAACTCTGGAATGATCTTGATGATCAATTAAAATGAATTAACTCACTGTCAAAATAAAAAAAAAAGATTAAAATATGTCATGATAAATACATATACATGGTTGTAGCCAGTTAAAGTATATGGTAAACATGACAAAATAATCATTTGAATATGTCTGAATTGTCAAGTTGATTGTGATGTTCAGGATGGGCTTGTACAAGCAACTTGCTTTAGCCCAATCCTTTTTGGTTGTGATTAATAAGGTTGTGTATGTATATATATATTTTTTCCCGCTTTGTGAATATTGACAACCAAATAAACTAATTTCATTCATTCATTCATTCAAGAGCGAGCATACGTCATTATGTCAGTGTTTTTCAACCAGTGTGTCGGGGAACACTAGTGTGCCTTGAGATACAAAATTCAATCTATGAAATAAGATTAAGCCTATAATGAATTATTTGCTATTCTGAACAACATCTTCACCAAGAGTCAAAGCAAAACAATCACCATTTACTAATTTAATGAATCATTTAAAGGTGACCTGTACCACTGAATATGCTTCTCTTTGATTGTAAAAGTGTCATTCTACTAGAAAAGTTGGATAGTGCCCCTATAAAATTAATAAATGCCAATATTCACAAAAGTAAATCATTGTTTCTAAACTATAATTCGGTCATCTTTGAGTAGTTGTGCCGCAAAAGAAAAATTCAACCAAAAAAGTTTGGAAAAAAAAGGTTGGGGACCATTGCATTATGTAATACGTCTTAAAGGAAAAACATATCGGCTGGAAATCAACTTTTTAATCTTGTGATTGTTGTAACTTTTTTAGGTGTCGTTCTGATGAAAGTCTTTAAGCAGCAGCAGGAGAATCGTATCATCAGCTCCACGTAATGTTCTGTGTGCGGAGGAAAAGTTCAGTCCAGTTTCCACTTGTTTGGGAGTCTCTCTGCGTACACTCCTTGTTCAAAACTTTCCGCTGCGTCTTTGAAAAGGTTAGTGTTTTGTGTTTTTTTGCCTCCACTCTTTTCTCACTCAAAGTTTCGGGTCTGTGCCGCCATCTTGAAGTGCGTCACTGCCATCAGACAGACGACGCGCCAGCATGGTACGGCGAGCGGAAATGTTTTTAGGCGGAATTAAATGGTTACATGACAAACGAATGAAGGTTTTTGGTTTTAAAAGCGGATTAAACCCCCCCACTTAATAAAAAAAATTGGTTTAAAAGTGTTTACGTGGTTTTTGGAAAGCTCTCATGTAAACTAGACAAGTGTGCTAGTCGGCTACAAAAGCTCCTTCAGCAACTGTTAGCAACTGAACTTTTCATTCACAAAATTCAACCGGCATATTATACTAGCATTTAATCCAGCTTCTTGTTGTTGATAACTACTTCCTCTGCTGGCTGGCTGCACGGAACAATGTGAAAAAAATGTAATTGTAGCACTGGCACGAATCCGAATCAGCATGACTTTTGTTGTCAGTGCACAAGCTCGACAACAACATCCCAGTAACTACACCGTTTTTTGTTTTTTTTTTCTTCAGTTTGTTTGATAGATGATGTGCCAGTTTGAGAGCGGTGGAAACTCAAGGGCCAGTGTTGACAGAAATCTGTTTTTAACGATCAAACTCAACACAAATGTTTTCTTTTGTCCACCAAGCTTCATAACTGAATGTGGAAAGAGTAAATATCAAGATTTCTAGTGTTGTTGTTTTTTAAAGTCACTTGATGGCAACGTTGAACAAGTTAATCATCACTGAACAAAAGATGTAAACCTGTGCTACTGCTGCTATTATTGTTATACTAGTTAGCTGGAAGGCTTTGAAACTAGGTAAGAATTGCCACAAAATCCGACCAATTCAAATGTTGTAGATGCCGTTTCTGTCAAACATGAGCAGTTTGTGTTTGCATTGCGCTCTAGGGAAAAGATAAATGTATTTCAGGGCTAATATTAATGCATTGAACTTATACTATATTAAACAGCGCTTCTGAAAACACCCAAAGACGCTTCACATTAGTTATGTTTCATTTATTCCACATTCGAAAGTGGTAAGTTACTTTTGTAGCCACAGCTGCCCCGGGGCAGACTGACAGAAGCGAAGCTGCCATTTTGCGTCATCGACCCCTCCGACCTCCACCAACCATTCACACTCACACCAGATCCATACTAGGCAATGTGGGTGAAGTGTCTTACCTAAGGACACAACAAGTGTCTCCTCTGTTGCCCCACTGTGGCTCCTGAGGTTCCTCCAGCAGTCTCTCATCCACGTACTGCCCATGCCCAACATGCTTAGCTTCTGAGATCTGATGAGATCAGGCTTTGGGCAGCTGGTATGGCTGCTGGATGTGATCTTTTTTTTTTCTTGAAAAGTTAATGTGTCATATTCTATGCCATATAAAGCCAAATAATCACTCAATCAAATTTACTTCCTGTAATGTTCAACTATTACATGTCATTTTCCTTATAAACTTCTGTAAAACTGCATTATTTACCACAAGAACTATCACACCACAACAAAGCCCAAATGAGAACAATATGATAATTTGCTATATGAGCTTAAATCATTAGAATTACTGTAGACAAACATTAAATTTTCACCAAAAGTCTACTTCCTTTTTCAAACTACTTTATCCGAAGCAAAAACTCACACTGATGTATTAGATTTGAAATAATAATGAACTTATCCAATGACTTCCTTCTTCTCTCTCGGCAGTGCGAGTGAGAAATGGCTTGGTGGTAGAGTTCACATTTGAAGTGAAAGAACATGAAACAGGAGTGATCCATATGTATGACCACGCAGCAGCAGCACAACAGTGAAGGCTGGAGGTGACTGTGTTTCATGTGGTGTCAAATGGAAGGCTTTCAGCACACACTCTCTGCTCTGAGCTTGGGGGCGTGACTTGTGGAGAAGAGAGAGGTTGAGGATGTTTTCGAGATCATTTGTAACTAGCGCCCCCTACTTATTTTTTTAATCTTAGAAAAGAAATAAAGATATAGCGATTGTTACTGCCAAGGAAGGTGAACAAATAATAAAAATAATATATACAACTTACTAAGGGACAAGTTGATCCTGACATGTTAAAAATGTTAAAATTGGAACCAACTTTATAACATTTAGAATCTTTTGCTTCTAAAGCAGTCCTGTGAAGAAAAACCTCCTCTGGGTCCTAGTCCTCACAGTTCTCCCATCTGCTTCTATGGAAATAGACGTCAATGACAGGGAAAGAGTTAATTAAGCTTGAACTCATTCAGGATTTAAAAAAAAAGATTTATTCATTTAAGTATACCCCTGACAAATGTTAGTGCACCCCTTTTTTGGATCAAAATACATATTTTACTTTTTTAAAATTCTAAATAATAAGTTAAATTTACTGAGACAATTCAAGTGCCTCTGACAGGTTAAACTACTCATTTCACTTCAACAAAATTAAGATTTCTATATTTAAGATTTCACTAAACCAATAACATAAATGTTTGGTGACACTTGGTGGTGGTCGGAGGTTGAGGCGCCAGGTGTTTAGGCGAATTGCCTCTACTGAGTTGCCCTGGGGCTGCTTACTGTCACTGAGTGGTCGTTTGTGGCCTTACCAGCTCGCCAAAGCCTGATCCTGTCAGATCTCAGACGCTAAGCATGTTGGGTCTGGGCAGTACTTGGATGGGAGATCGGTGGAAGAACCTCAGGTGCCACAGTGGAACAACAGAGGAGAAGCTTGTTGTTGTGTCTTCAGACAAGACACTTCACCCACATTACCTAGTATGGATCTGGAGTGTGTATGAATGGTTGGTGGTGGTCGGAGGGGCTGATGGTACAAAATGGCAGTCTGGCTTCTGTCAGTCTTCCCCCAGGGCAGCTGTGGCTACAATAGTAGCTTACCACCTTTGAGTGTGGAAAAATGGAAAATGCATAAAGTGAAGCATCTTTGGGTGTCATGAAAAGTGCTATGTAAAATCCAATGCATTGAGGGGGGGTAACATGTGCGTAACAAGTTTTTTGGGGGAATAAGCTCATTTTTAAAATGCATATTTATACGTCATTAAGACATGTTTATTGTTACAAAAATAATAAATGTTCTTGTCTTCCTGTAATGTCATCAGGTTAGAACTCTGCTCTACTTCTTATTTTCATCATATTTTCAAACTTCCTCACAAACTTCTTCTTGATTCATCTAACACTATTATTTATATTTAAAACTAGTATTAATTCCTAGAAACATCACATTTTGTCTTCTTACATAGATGTTTTTGTATCAGTACTTGCTAACACTGCCGTATAGGTTTAGCCTAATTACAGTATTGGTAAGCACTTGATTTTCAGTGTTTTTGACAATTCTATCTGCAGTGCTGCCAAACAGTCCAATTTCCCCTGTCAGGAGCAGGAAACCGTGGACACATGGCTCGTGGCAGTCAGGCAGGCTAATCTCTGCTGCTTTTCCATGAGCCGCTGAAAATGGATGACATTTTGGGGACTGTTGATCGTCTGCTGAGTTTTTTCCCGACACATTGGCTCAAACTGGCTGTAATTAAAAGAGGCACTCAGCAAAAGTTGGACAATAATGCAATCATTTGTCGCAGCGGCAATTACGTCGGCACCGTTTTGAATTATGCTCAACAAAAGTCCGGGGCAATTTCTCGTTTTTGTCTTGTTTGAGTGGCTTTCGGTCAAATTGCCTTGAATGGAATGGAATGTTTGTTTAGTTGAGCTCTGTCTGCGGTTTAAACGTAACACGAGAAAGAATGCGGGACGTGTGGCACTATCTTTAGAAATCAGAAAAACAATGTTAAACAAGAACTGATCTTGTGAAAGTATGATCTGATTGTTTTGTTTGTTGCTCCTGGATGAAGAAGTAGTGTTATGAAGCCACAGCAAACAACTCAAATGCTTGTTAAAGAGTTACCCTGTATCCAAATAGCTCCTAGCTCCTGGTTCCTAGCCTCTAGCTCCTTATCAGTGGAGGTCGTCACGAGGTCAACAGTTAGAGCACTAGACAGCTGAGAGAAGAAGCCTTAGCTCTGTTTGGTGAATCTGAACGAGGGAAATGACGCGACTCTGAAAAACTGAATCGAATCATGACTTAAGTAAATTGTTCCATCCCTAATCACAAAAAAAATTTTCTGTTATAATACATCAATTTCCATTTTGGATGCCAGATGCCTGCGCGGCAGCGCACCTCTACAGTTACCATACTTGCTGGTTTAAGTATAACCATGCTAAATCTTCAAAAAACACAAAAGTTTGAAACCGTCCTGTAAGTAAGTAAGTAAGTAAGTAATCTTTATTTTTATAGCGCATTTCACAGACACAGGGTCACAAAGCGCTTCACAGTGAGATGAACCCCTCCCCTCCCCACTCAGTGGTAGTAAGCTCAGCAGAGGCGATTCACCTAACACCTGGCGCCTCAACCTCCGACTATCACCAAGTGTTCCCTAACATGCATGTTATCAGTTGGTGGGGAAACCGGAGTGCCCGGAGGAAACCACCCCAGACACGGGGAGGAACATGCAAACTCCACACAGAAAGGTCCCGGGCCGTGCGGGAATCGAACCCGCGACCTTCTTGCTGTGAGGCCAGAGCGCTAACCGCTCTGCCACCGTGCCGCCAGGTGAGTCAAGAGCATAAGACCTACATTTCTGTTTAAAATCCATTTCTGCAGCTTTATAAACCTACAAAGTTATTAAACATTTTGCCAAATTTTAAGTTATAGATGTGCTTTTCAGGTTGAAAAAGAAACGTGCTGTAGATGTGACTTAGTATATAACTGGTTAGTCTTTAATGTCTTTAAACTTTTCATTTGTTGCTGGAACCAGGGCGACCTTCCACTACTGAGCTCCATACCTGAGTGAGATTGCCACAACTGCAGTAAAAGGTGTAAAATGACAAGAGTTACACACATGTATCTGAAGTTTGAGTGACTTTTTGTGAAATGTGATTTTGCTCATCGCTCAGTCTATGTGGAGAATAAAGCCAGACAGACTGGTGATTTAAAAAGTCTGTTGTACAATTTCCCATCTTCTTTAAGCACAGAAAAAATGACTGTGTTACGATGTATAGTTTAGCCACAAAGTCTCTTTAAACCTGAGCAGTGTCTCAAACAAAGCTCAAAACTATTGCTTAAAAATCCGTTTTGTCTTTTGCTACAGAGACATGTTAAGACCGCAGGACAGAGAAGAAGTGGATTCACCAGCAAACATCAAGTATCCAGAGACTGATGACTGGAGCTGGATGACTGTTTGCTGGGAGCCATGACAATGACATTGTTATGAAAGAACTACAGTAGAATCAGGATGAAAGTGAAAGCATTTGAAGAAAGCCCACACTGTCTGTTTTTCTTCTGAAGGGTTATTATTTTTGACACATATCAGGACTCAATGATTACAGATTTCAATTACAAATATTTAAAGATGATGTATACATTTTCTTTTTATTAACTAAAGCAAATTCAAATTAATTTTCCACCAGTACATATTGTCAAAGGAGTATGTTTTTGGGTGCTGACGTATAATAAAAGAGCATCTTGGAATCTCAAGCACCAGAACCAATAAAAAAAGTTTTCTGTCTTGTGTTTCCCACATCAAGAATTGAGTTAGAGTTCAAACTTCTGTAAAGGAAACGATACGAGAAACAATCTTGCCTGATATGCTAATGCTGCAGAAAAAGATTATTTGAGATTTAATTTGAACGGTGTATCTACATGAGTAAGAGTTTTGTTTTTTCCCATTGTGAGAAAATTTGAATGACAAAGAAAATAGTTTTATGTCTGTCTAATTTACTAAATAAAAGCAACAGTAAAGCCAGTGGTGCCAGAATATCACAAGTTTGGGAATTGGATGCCTGGGTCAACGTTTTACTGGCCTCATCATGTCCACAGGTTATACATTTTTATAATTATTTTTTTGTTTAGCATAAGTTCAAGGTTGTTACAAATCTATGCAACTATTTTTGACCAAGACTGACAACAAACAGTTTTTTAAAATCCTCCATACAACCTTTAAGATTTTTGTGTAAGTTGTGTTAATTAATTATCAATTATCAGTGGAGGATTAGACTCACAGTAAACGGCACCTGTGGCATTATTTTGGGATTTCTACAGAAGATTATTGTATATAAGACTCTGGGCTTATACTTACCTGACTCTGAGGCGATATATTTGTTTTGATGGTGATTCTTCATTGTATTGCCTTTAGCGGCTAGCTCGTTAACCCGCAGAAATCACGAGTTATAACGAGTGTCAACAGGTGCAAACCCATGAAACACATTAGGAGAGGTCAGAGCCTCGTTAGAAGTCATTGTTGAGTTTTCTAACCGTTTAGTATCGTCAGTACAGCTTACTCGTTTTGTATAGAAACCTATGTAGAAACTCTGCGGAGGGCACCAGTGCGGCTCCGCCCCCAAAATGACGTAGGCTCTGAACGGGTCTATAAGCACAAGCAGCCTGTTATATGTGAGTGACTTCGGCCGAATTTTCACGCTCTATTCACTGCATTATCGTCATTATTTGTATTTATTTTGCATAAGCACTTGTTTTTTTCTGAAATAGTCAATTTGCAACATTTATCAGATGTATAAAATCAAGTAATATACTGCCAAAGTGTCACAAGAGCTGCTAATTTTAATGTCTAAGTAGCTCATCTTCAAATTAAGAAGCTGCACTTAATTTCTCAAAAGCTTTTCGGACTACTATTATTTTACTTTGACTTTTGGCTACTCTACCTACCTCTGACAAAATCGTTAAAAACTGACATAAAAACAGCATCCTAATCCTTGCACTGACCTGGTCCTGACCCTATACAGCAGTAAAACTTTTCATTTTCTTTCCCAGTGTCATTTGAACAAGTCGTTTGGCTGAGCACAGTGTAGCTCGGGTTCCCACACACTTCTGTAGTTATGGCCGACTTCAGGAATTACCGCTGGCACTCAACAAAGCCTCTTCTAACCCATGAATACAAAATGAGAGAAGGAAACCAGCTGGGAATATACTGTGACAAAGAACCAAACGTAAGACCATGGAGATAGTTCTAAAGAAGGCTCAAGTCTGACTGTTTAGATCCTCAGCAGGTGTGGCTTTGTGGAGTAAGATGTGCCAAAAGAGTAAAGCAGGTCCCGCTATGTCGCTGAATGTAATGTGAAGTGACAAGATGGAACATAAAAAAAAGTGTAAAAAAACCACATTTCTATACATGTTTTTGTCTTTAACATTCAAACAGAACACATCACTGTTTCCACCATAGACTAATTAGTAGACGGCGCACGGACTCTGATGCTATCGAACACTTAGCATTTGAGCTAGTCCGGGGCGTTCTCCTGTTTGTTTTCCTACAGCCGTTAGCATTAGCCCGCAAAATATGCAAGCTAGCGAACTTCAAATAGAGATTTCCGATTAAGTGAATCATTTAGGACTTTTATGAACACTAAACATTGTCTTTTACATGTCACTAGTGAAAACAGCAGAAAAATGACATAAACATCACCAAATCACAGTTAGCGTCCAGGTCGCATCAGTTAGTGATGGAGTTTGTAGCTCATTTCCTGCCTTTGAATGTATTGGTTTGGGAAATATATAGTATAACATTGCCCGTGTTGTTAATAAAACTTCATAAGACACAAATCAGTCCGGTTTTGTTTTAGCTCGCTTTATCCATAAAGTGCAACTTCTTGTGTTCAGTTGATTTGCGTCATCACATCTACCGGAGGAATATGGCGTCAGAAATTTCTGTGAAGTTTGCTAGCCGTTAGCAATTTTCTACACAAACTTAGCCTATAATAAAACACTAAAAAGTTTGCTAAACTCAACAGTGACTTATAACGAGGCTTTGACCTTTGTCCTTTTGCTAAATGTGGTCGTAGGTTAGTACCAGCTGACACTCTCTTGATCTTTCATAACTTGCGTATTTTGCGAGCTAATGCTAACGGCTAAAGGATAACAAACAGGAGAATGCTCCAGAGTTTTTCAAACCATACCGGACTAGCTCAGATGCTAAGTGTTCCATAGCATCTTTGTTGAACTGTGCGTCTACTAATTATGTATATGGTTTCCACATAGGAAGATTGGAAAAATCATTTGCTTCTTTTGTTTGAGTCCAACGTAGCCGGTAATTCATTCAGAAAATGTGCGTGGTAAATATTTTTAAGAATACCCTTTTTATTAGTATCAATTTTGCAGGTAATTAACATAATTTAAAGACACATGTCCTGGCCCTGACGACATGGTGGCGCTTTCCTTATGCTTAGCTGGGGAAACTTCTTTGAATAAAACAACAAAACAGAACGAGAGCAGCTGTTTCGTCAGGCATGAACCTTTGTTGGTAAATCTATGCAATTTCTTGGAGTCAGGGCTACAAGATGCACTTATAACTGTTTTTACTTTATTTTATAGAAACTCCTTTAGTATTTATTTACATAATATTAATAACTGTTACCATGTTATTACTGAGCTGTAATGTAAAGCGCCACCATCTTACGTAATACATTTGAATTTTGATTGCTACGTACAGCTATAAAAAAAGAAACAACATGAGAATAAATGATAACAAACATGATTAAGGTTCATTATACATGAACTAATCTGCTGGGTTAAACAAGGTTCAATTCTCCTCTTGTTAGCGGTTAGTCAGTTATATTCAGATTATTATTGTACAGTTCAAATGGACGTGTTTCCTTGCAGTCTCAGTCTCAATACACCCAAGTCTTGTTAAAAGGGAAGATTTGAAAGAGAACACGCCCAAGATGTCAAAAAAAAAAATCCGACACAAGAGTTTGAAGAGGCAGGTGGTGTCTATTAGCAGCGAATCTGTCATGTGATGATGCTAAATGAGTCTTCACATGAATCCTAGTTCTAATGTTCAGCCCAAAGGCAGAAAGAAACAGTTTGACAGAAGACATCAAGAAGCATACAGCTTCTGTAAATAGAGTGGAAAAATGCATACAGCATGTACAATTAGCATGTGTGAATATGTAACTTTATTATCAAAATGCATGAAGCTTTATCTGGGTCAAAGTCTGTACCACTCCTGAAGTTCACATAATGTTTATAGACACATTTGGCTATACATTTGACTTGGACTTGAGTCAGACTGAAACATTTTAAAGATTTGATCTAACCTCGACTTGATGCTTCTCCTATATAATAAATAAATAAATAAATAAATAAATAAATACAAACTTTACATGAACACACTGAAATGTGTTCCTCTTCACTTCTGCATTTGTGATCAGATTTTTTTTTTAATTACATAATTTATAAAACTCAATACAACTAGAAAATGTATTTGGTAATTCAGACTTCACTTGGACGTCGAATCCCAATGACTTGGACTTGACTCAGATTTGGGACTAAAGACCCTGCTTATTTCATTTGAGTGGATGTTTAGTTCAAAAGTGTGTCTTGTGACATACATAAGAAATTAAAATTTTCAAGTAATAATCAATAGCAATCATATGCAATCTTTTGCCAGCCACTAACCGAAAAGACAAGAAGCATACACAAGTGGCCCAAAATGAGTCTCCTCTGCTGGGTAGCTGGACGCTCCCTTCCTTCCTCAGTCACACTGGAGAATCTTAGAGTAGAGCTGCTGCTTCTCCACGTGGAGAGGAGTCAGCTGACGTGGCCCGGGGATCTGCTTTCAATGACTCCTGAATGCCTCCCTGGTGAGGTGTTCTGAGTATGTCCCACTGGGAGGAAGGACTCTGGACTGTCCTTTGCATCCTCCTGGAAGTGCTGGAGACATTATGCGTGGACAACGAATTCTGACATCCTCAAACTGTTGCCTCCGTGAACCTTGGAAGAAACAGAAAAAAAGATCAAAATTTGAGAATTAAATTGTTCACAATGTTGCTTAATTTTAGAACTATATTAGTCTAATTTTAAACATGTTTAGTTGAAATTTAGATGTGATATGGTTTGCATTTCAAGCTACTGTAATAGGAAAGTCTGTATTAAGTGGTACTAGGTGTGAACAGATTCAAAACACTTTCATATTAGGGGAACTGAAAATCTACAGCAATCAGGAAGTTGACTTTCTAACGGGAGTTGTTTGTGTTTGTACTCCAACCATGTTCATTTTGTCTTAGGTTTCTTTTTAAAGACAGTGTGTTTTGATGTATTTACCTTGTCGACATGTTTCGGACGCTGCCAGCGAGCAATCTTCAGGACTGAGCTAAGGAGCAGCCGAACATGTCGACAAGGTAAATACATCAAAACACACTGTCTTTAAAAAGAAAGTTGTGTTTGTGTCTGTGTCCAACGTTACTGCTTGTATGCCGTACCTTTGACAACTTTTGGCCCTTCAAAAGATAAAAAGAACTTCTTTAATGTCATCTCATCTCTCAGCTCTTTTGTAGAGTTACAACATTCACTTATCTTTAAATGTTTTATTCAGCACCTTAGTCTTTGCTGTGCGTTTGAATCCAGGCCGTTTGAGTCTGTGTCCAGCCGAGCAGCCAATGCAGAGAGGTGCAGTGATGCGGATACGGGGGCTCCCTGTTCAGTGCCTGGGAATTATCACATCAAATCTGCCCTGCCAATGTTTCTGACAGGCACATTGCCCGGCCATCACAGCCCACTGCAGACAGGAACACTCTGCTCCTCTGTGACTTGGCAATAACTGTTGTTGTGCACCACTGCTTCACCTTAAACCAATAGCATTCAGATCCACGCAGAAGGGCTCCGAGGATGGTCATGGCCGAGAAAACGGCTAGAATCAAATGGATGATGGACGTAAGCTTCACTGGCAATTGGGTTTTTATCTTGTTCACTTAAGTTCTCAGTATGAAAGTTGGATTTGGATGATTGCTTTGCCTGGAATGTTCGATAATATGGCTTTCCACAAGTATTTTTAATCTATGTAAATTGTCACAAGGCCAAGTTATAAGTTAGATCTATGGAGAAACATAAATAGCATATTGAACACTAAAAATACTTTAAATGGAAGGACTATATATATATATATATGGTGTAACATTTCAGGCTAAGCAAGAATGTCTTTATGGACACTTGTTTCCCAATTTGTGTCAGTTGTTACGTATAGTTTTAGGTGCTATATCCAGTTTTGCTTTCTTAAAAAGGATTAAAAATTCATCAGTCTACATCAGCCTAAGGCCCGAGAGCCATATCAGCCCTTTCAAGATCTGATCCGGTCCTCAATTCATCTTCTTAATTTTAAAAGAGTATATTTTCTTGCAGGGTTATTTCTTTTACTCTTGGTTTAAATCAGCTTTAGACCTTTCTTGGTCCTGGTGTAGACTTACTCCTGGTTAAGTTTTTGTTTAGGTTTGGTTAAACCTGGGGACCTATAGTGGTTCTCCTCCTGCACCTCCCAATTAGCTCCCCATGACATGCCTATTGCGATTGTAGTTTGTGCACTAATAAAAAGTGGTCAACAGCGGCACGGTGGAACAAGAAGGTCGCGGGTTCGACTCTCACACGGCCTGGGCCTTTCCGTGTCTAGGTGGTTTCTTCCGGGCACTCCGGTTTCCCCACCAAACAATAACATGCAGGTTAAGGAACGCTTGGTGGTGGTCAGAGGTTGAGACACCAAGCGAATCGTCTCTGCTGAGTTGCCCCAAGGCTGCTTACCATCACTGAGTGGGGAGGGGCTGCTTTGTGAAGCACTTTGGGAGAAATTTGTCTGTGTAAATGTGCTGTATAAATAAATCATTCACTCACTTATTCATTCACTCATTCATTCATAAATTCATTAATTCAACAGTTTTCTATTCGTATAAGCTCCAATTTTTCACTGTTTTGTAAAATTAGGTGGGAAAGGTTTCTAGAGCAATACAAATATAAGACTCTATATCAGTTATGCTGAAACAGATCTGAAAACTCTACATGGTCTACAATGGTCTGCATGTTTTGGTCACTTACCTAATGCATTTTGAGCCTCCCAATTGTTCACCACAATGTGTTTTAAGATTTTCTTCACAGCTGTTATGAGGAAAGAGAATAGGGAACTTAATTTTATTAAATTAAATTAATTAAATTAATATAAATCTGCTTAAAAGCTTTGCTAAAAGCAGGGTATGAGCAAAAAAAATCAATGATTGACAACAGTACATTTTTAGCTATAATTCTAAATAAAACAGAACAATTTGAACATCATACTGCACTTGCACAGCTGATAAGGTCAGGCTATATGAATTTCCTAGTTACAGTTAAGTGTCAGCTACGAGATTCCAAAACAAGTCTTGTCAAATATTGTGATTTGTCAGGTTTAAATTAAATTAGATGAGCACTTGTTTACAGTATGTTTGCAAGTTATAAAATATCCTTTACTTGATCTCTGTTGATCATCAGATGGTGTTCAATATAACCAATGTAAACAGCTCAAATGTGATTTATGTTTTAGTGAAATGAATGGCTGTCTTTGTCAGTGTCATAAAAGGGCTGATTTTGGTGACTTTTAATCTTAGCGTGACAGCCACAGAGAGAAACCAAGCAGTTATCATGTCCTCATGTTGCCCTCACAACAGCCCAGAGGGTCAGACTGTTTTTGTTTCCATAGCAACCCTGCTGCCTGCACTTGCCTAGAAACGCGTCCAAAAGACAAAGTTTGACAATTTATTTTGTTAATTGATTTTTCTTTTTCTGATCAACAAGTTTTATGTTTTGCTGAGAATACACAATCCGAGGTAAGTCTGCTGAAGACAATGATATACAATGTAATGTATACTATGAAACTGATTGTGAAGAGAGCCTGGGTTTGTGTCAGTATTTTCAGTTAGCCTAGTGCTAACATTAGACAAATTAGCGTGCAAACAGTGGTGGTATTGTTCCTATAGTTCACGCGTGTGCATGTGTTGACAAAGAAAATGCTGCAAAAAGGTTTAACTAATTAGCAAAGACTGAATGTTAAAAATATATATTGTACTTTGTACTCCAAATACAACGGTTACTCAATAACATGTGTTGGTACAGAGGTTCCCAAACTTTTCAGCCCGGGACCCCCAAAATAATCGTGCAACCAACTCGCGACCCCCACAGCAAAAATTATATACTTTTGTATTAATTTATGTTACAAAACCATTTAAATTAGGCTTAATTGTGTTATTTGTGACAGTAAATTGCTTATATAACTCTAATTCCCCCAAAAACCTGATTAAATGTCAAATCATAATTGTAAAAATACATTTTGAAATAATTTCACGACCCCCAGATTTTGCTTCGCGACCCCCCGAGGGGTCCCGACCCCCACTTTGGGAACCACTGTGTTAGTAAATGACTGTTGTTAATCAGATTTTACTGTCTTTCTTTCTGTTCAGCTGTGGTTAACCTAAGTTATATCAGGCACAATCAAACATCAATTGCAGTAATACTGTTGGCATCATAGGCCACGCCCACTAACGGACCTCCATGGGGGAAACGCAACATTGAGAGTGAATCAGAACCACAGCTTTATCACTCACTGCAACAGCAAATGTGGACTTAAGGAAATATATTTTGTCAAATATAGGAGTCCGGTCATGAATCTATTATATTATCTTTATAAGACATTGCTAGCTTGTAGCTGTTGAAAATCAGCCCCAGTGGCCGCTTCATTGGTTCTGTCCGATTTTGTGGCAATTCTTACCTAGTTTCACATCATAAACTTTTTTCCGGTTCAGAAGGTTTTAGTTTTGTATAAAACGGCTTTTTAAGCTTTAGCTTCGGCTACCGCTGCTCACACTGTAACTCCCATTGTAACTCCCACTCTGATTGGTCAGAACATTCAGGTCTGAGCTTTCAGCTTCATTTGGATTCACTCGGCTCGAGCTCGTCCCGCTCCTCGCGCAAAGAGTTATGGGGGAAACACAACGGCGCATGTTCCATAGCCTGTAGCGCACCTAGCAAAAGGCTAAAGCTAACTGGCATGATGGTTATCAATGGTAGTGAGGAAAAGCCATAGATGCACACTTTTTGATCATCAAAGTAAATATTCTGTTCACTTTTCTGACATAACTCAACATCAACAGCCTCCATTTAAACATTGTTGTGACTCGACTTGAACTAGTAGTGCTTAAAAGAGATACAAAGTTTAGCTCAGTGATAAAATTATCAAACACTTAACTTGTTAGTTAAATATACAAACATATATTTTACTCACCAGAGCAGCTGAAAGTTCTTCTGTCCAAACACTTCTGTCTCTGACTGTTGCAGTTTTCCCTCCAAATCTGTTTTTTCTCCCACAATGTATCACTTTCAGTTAGAAAATATGGAAACAACACGTAGAATATAAGAAACCTAACCAGTAAATGTAAAACTACAGAGGAAAATCTTTCTTTTTACAGACAGAGTTGTTAAAACACATGAAAACACCAAAACAGACAAAACCCATCAAAATATACAGGAAATATTTCAATTCATTTACGGATAAGTGCAGGTAATAATCTATCCAAAATAGCTTAAAAAAAAAGGAAAAATCATAAACATCTCTACCGCACTTATACAACTTGGAGCAGATGAGATGTATTTCACAGTAGTTTTAAGACTTGTGTGACTGAAGTAAGTCGGGCTGCCTGCACCACACTCACATGAAAGCTGCGGAGACACTTTGGACTCGGTGACAGTCGGGAGAGAGCGCGTACGTCGCCTGGTGCGTGACGGAAGGACGAGATGGGAGAGAAGATGTCTGCTTTATCTGTCCTTATGCTGAGTAAAGGGTAGTCAGCGCCTGTCAGAGCGGAGAAACACCTCTCTGCTTCACATCTATCACACTTTCTCACAAAGTCGTGTGCTTTGAGATACTGAGAAACTGTCGGTAGAAGACGCCGGCTGAGGGTTATCAGATGGAACTCCGCCAAATCGCTACAAGAGGGTAAAGAATACGCTGCCGTCATGCGATGCAACACACAGGACTATAAACTGTTTCTCAGTCTAACGCAAAGCCAGTTTATTGTGGAATATTTTGTTAGCAGTTAGATTAATAAAGAACTAATGTGAGGATTCATATAGTCACAATGCTTTATATTTGAGGGCGTGGCCTGCTGTGGGGGAAAGTCATAAGCAAAGATCTATGGGAAGCTAAACTTTTAAGATGTTTTTTTAGAGTCGAGTCACAACGAAGTTTAAATAGAGGTTGTTGATGTGTCATTATCTCAGCAAAGTCAATAGAAAGTTGTGTAGCTGGGCAAATGTCCACGTCAGCACTAGCATTACATTAGCATTTAGCTCGCAGCTATCATTAGCATTGTTGGATAGACAAACTTGAACTGTTTGATCACTTTATGGTTCACTGTATATCTATGTTTGACACAATATGTTTTCTTAAATCCACTTAGCTCTTAGTTGTTGGGCAGTGAAAACTGAGGCACTGTACATGTTATGTTTCCCCCACAGGCGTCTGTTAGAGGGCGTGGCCTCTGACGCCAACTGTATGTATTACTAGGGCTTTTGTTACAATTTGATAATCACAAATCAATACAATATGTATTGTGCTTTTATTATTATGATACAGTGCCTGTTCTGTATAGAGGTTATGCAGGTGACATCACAGCATTCTATGTGAGTGGCGAGAAATGCAGAGAGTCACTGGAGAGAAATTACATTTTCTCTCCATAAGAGCTCAAAATAAAGTTACAATAGGAAAAAAAGCTAAATGTGAGGAACAATTCAACTGACAACAACTGTGTTGAACAATGGGCTTGTAACTGACACATAAAAACAAAAAAGCAGGTCAACAGAGGCAGAAAAGCAGATAAACAGAAAGACTTTTATTTAGCCTCTCTCTCATATATCACAGACTTTAGAATCACACATCTTTAAAGTAATTTACTTTTTCTTCCCATAAAGATGTTCTTGAGTTGTTTTTGATGAAGATTTAAATTGTAGTTCTACAGTTAAAATGTCATGAATCTGCAAGGTATAAAAAAGCAAGTGAAGCTGTCGCCACAATAACAGAAAATGATTGTTAGTTTGCATTTTGCCACATAAAAATTAATTAGTGTAAAACAAAAACTTGAGGGATGAACATTTGTTTGTAAAAAGCATAAAAGTAAATTTTTTCTATTGTGTTGCCACAAGCATGTGTCAAATAAAATTTGTGCATAACCTCTGTATGCATTGCATTATTTTGAACATCATAAATCGAAACAATAAAATAAACACACTTGATTGGATTGTCAAGCAATATACTTTCTGTTAGTTTTGCTCTTATGTATGGATTGTGTAAATACCTGTAACACACTGATGAAGCCTTGTCTCATCTGCTGCAGGTCAGGATGTGGAAAAGCAAACCTCCGTCCACCAGAAGAGCAGATATCCAGGATCTGTTTGACTGCTACGCCTCGAGCTCAGCGTCTCTGTCTTCGTCTGCTCTGCTCCAGTTTCTCCGGGAGGAACAAATGGAAGTGTCCGTCACTGTGGAGCAGGTGGAAGAACTCATAGACCTGTACGAGATCAATGAGAGTGGTGAGTGGCAACCCAGGAAGTTTAAACACGGACACAAGACTTTGTTGTCATTGAGTTATTATAATGACTAGAGAGAGCGTAACCTTTGTAAGCTATAAAAACAAATGTCCAACTCTGGCAGCCATCTTGTGTAGGGAGAGTTTACTAAAGATCTCATACAAACTAAGAAGAAGCTGAACTTTTAAACTTACTTGACTTATCCAAGCGTGCTGACACTACTTAAAGGTACTACTATACCCAATTTTCTACAATAAAATAACTTCAAATCAAATTCCCCCTGCTCAGATATCTTGTTAATGTATCTGTTCAGCTGTAAATGAGTCTGCAATGTCCTGTCTACGTCCATTAATTCACCAAAGTTCACCAAAATCCCCTTTGTCTGTTGTTGTTAGCATTGTGGCTAATATCCATTAGCATACCAACAATGCTTTTAACAGCTGTGAAAAAAGCTTAAAACACATTGATAATGAACAATTCGGGGGTGCAGAATGCATTAGGTAAGTGAGCAAAATATGTGGACCGATATAGTAAATTTAAATTGAATTATTTTTGTTAAAAAAGCTAAAAATTAGAATAGTACCTCTAACTTTTTTCATTAGCTTCAATTTCTTATTTTGCTAATTTGAAGACTTTTGTCCATCCGACATATTTAGTTTTTGTTACAATGTTTCTCATGACTCTGAACTCCACTTCATAATAAAAGTCACATTCTGAACATCGCTGGAGAACAGCAGACACCACTGTGATCCCATCTTCTGACAAATGCTGATTTCTCAGATATATAACGATGCTAAATGAATCCTTGCATAACTGTCTGAGCCCCAGTGGTGTAATAATATGAGCCCAAAGGCAGCGGGAACAATATGGCAGAAGGAGAATGCACATTAGTGGCTCTAATAGAACAGATGCTGCCTCACACTCACAGCACTGAGCGTCGAGTTATTCATGTAGAACTAGTCTGTGGGACTTATTATTACCCCCTGGTGCATAATGAAATGTATACAGAGAAGTGAAGATCTATAAAACACCAAACAGGCAATGTGGCAGAACACTTTCATTATGATATAAGAGAGAACATTTGCAATAATTTGGACAGATATCCATGATTGTCACCATACTAAATTTCAAACTCACTATTGCTGTAATCAGTGTTGCCAGATGGGAAATGTTGCATTTTCGCACCAGATCTCAAAATGATCGTATTTTGCTGAAAATTATCGTACACATCCAAATTGTTTTTAATTTTGGGCCAGAGCTTTAGATTATTGTACATCATTCCAGAAGTACATTTTTAAATTATGTTCTAATCTACTCAGTGAGGGTCCATGTTTAGTGCAATTTGCAGCAAGCTTTCTCCTGTTCACAGACAAATCAATTGGATTTAAACTAATATCAACAGAACTCAATCATACGTATTATAGTTAAAGTGAAATATTGATTCAGTCACTCTTTCCTTTGTCCGATGTCTTCATTATTGCTCATGCAGCCTGGTTGTGTATTCACGTTTGGTCTCACCACATTGGGGCAGACGCAGCCGTGAGGAACTGTTGGTGCTGTTGACCAATAATATCACAGAACACCACTAAAGCTCACGCTGTGTTAAGTGTTTGCTGATCCTGGATCAGTTTTTTCAGTCTTTTAGGTGAGCTCAAGTTAGTCAAGACAAAGAAGTGTTACAGTGATTGATCATACAGGGGGTGAAATTATCATACAAATACAATAATTATCATACAAATACAATAATTATTGTACAAAGACAATAATTATCGTACATCTGGCAATGCACTTTATTTTCATTACAACAAGAACAAAGCAAAAAAAACAATTGTTTCATGCCTGAACGATAAAAATATGTAGTAATGTAGTTTTTGATGCAAAATGTTCAGTTTAATACTAACTAAAGTTACTATTGTAACTGTAAAAAAATGTTTTTGACTCAGGCTAAATTGAAAAAGCAAAGATTTGTTGCCATTGAAATGGCATAACAAAATCTGGTTCACATGATTTATAACAGGGCAGGGGTCTCAAACTCAAATGAAGCTGGGGCCGAAATGATCGAAGGCAAAATGGTCGAGGCCACATTTTAAAATTCTGGCTTGGCTATGATATATTCAGCATAAATAAGGTTATTAGGCTGTACAACCTGCAATACAACACATAGCTTACAATTATTCACAGTAATTATATTATATTGCATTTTACAAAACTGTCTCTATGTGATGAAAAATAAATAAAAGTGATGGTCCAAATTGTGATTTTTGTCCAAATTGCAGACGCTCTTTTGTGTTCACCATATACTTTCTTCATTTGTCCAGCCAACAGAAGCATCTCTTTCGAGGGTTTCCTGCGCTTCATGGAGTCCAAACACTGCAGCATCTTTGACCAGAGCCACCATCAGGTCTACCAGGACATGAATCAGCCGCTTACCAGCTACTTCATCTCCTCCTCCCACAACACCTACCTGACCGGAGACCAGCTCGTGGGACAGAGCAACCTGGACGCCTATGTCCTGTGAGTCTACACGAGTTTACAGTGCATTATTAGGACAAGGTAGCTTTGGCTTCTGTCATGACTTGAACATTTCTTGTGTTTTGGGTTTGTTTTATCATGAATGACCTGAGCTGTGGCAATGTAACTGTGGGTCCTCATCACGTTGTTGCGTCCGTTGATCAGAATCACATCCACACCATCAGATTTCTTATGAAACAGTCGTCGTCTCTCTCTTTTTATTCCATTTACGGTGATAAGGTCCTGGGGTTGTACTTCCAGTCAACAAATTTTATCATACCTTATTTTTTAGCCTTTCAATGGAGAAAAATGACAATTACTTTAGATAACAATCTATGGCGAATAGTAATGATGAGTTAGTTCAAATCTAAAGGTAAAATAGGCCGCAAAGTCAACATTTATTAATTTCTCGGACTGACAACACAAGCTGTGTCCGAATGTGCGCTGTAACTACTATATAGTGCACTATATAGTGGTTTTGTAGTGGTGTCCGAATGTTCAGCAGATCAAAAAGTAGTTCACTCAGAATTTCTCACAATGCATCTGGAAAAGTAGTGAGCATCATTCCCCAATCGGAGTCAGTGCTGAATTGGAGTCAAAAGTTGATGTGCCCAGAAGTGTTTGACTACGGAAACACCTATGAGGACAAACAACATAGAATATGCTTTATTTCTCATTAACATTTTAAATGTGCTTATTTGAAGTTAAATATAAGCTTAACTTTTGTGAAAACAATATTTAACTGTTAATGAACAAATAGCTCAGAGCAGTGAAACTTTGAGTCAACAACGTCAAAATAAATTGACGTTGTCGACAGCTTCAGCTGTTTCTGGCAGTGTAAGTTATGAAAATATAGTCAAGCTAACAACTAACATGACTGACTCAATTTTGGCAAGTGAGTCCATTGGGGAATGACAAGCATTGATGGTCCATAGAATGGCCAAATTAAACCACAATGCATTGCGAAAACCAGAAAACCAGAGGACAGCATCAGGTCTTTAACTGTAAAAAACACGACTGAATAAAAGATGCTGATAAAGCTGTTTAAATGCACTGTTGAGGCAGGATAACAAACAAAACTCTCTGTTGCCGTAAAGATGCTAACGTTAGCTGCTTAACTTAGTTTACGTAGTTATCTAAAAGTTGAATAATCCATCAATTTTCTGCTTATGTGGGGTCAAAGTTTAACCAAACTTGTATTATGATTAGCTTTTTCAGCAAAACCGTAAGCAAAACGGTCTGGTTGTGTATTGTCAAGCAAATAATATCGACTATGTTATAATATACTGTATTTCTCTAACTAAGACATTCATACACATAAAATGTTATAACAAACCAAAACGCTCTTCCTCAGATAAGTAAAGTTAATATTTACAACTTTTTTGGGAGAAATATTTATGTCATTTGTCTGTTTTTTTCACTAGTAACATGTGAAAGAATATGCTTAGTAGTCAATAGAGTCTTAAAGAACAGAAATCTCAATTTAACGTTCACAATACCATTAGCTTAAAGACAGTTTTACGCTAACATTTATCTACAATTAAACACTAAAATGTTTATTAACTCAACAGTGCTCTGACCTTTTCTAAATGTGACTGATAAGTTTGTACCTACTGAAACTCTCTGGATCTTTTATAACTTGCGTATTTTGACGGCTAATGCTAACGTGTAGGGAGCGGCTCTTCAAAACATACTGGACTAGCTCCGATGCTAAGTGTTCGATAGCATCAAAGTCAAACTACTAATTATACGCTTATGATACCTGCGTAAAGTCACTCTACAAGTACTTCTGTTTACCTGTTTTGCGATCTGAACTGCTGCTGACATAAAGAACCTGCTCCATATCTCCTCAGCTCCACCAGTGTCCATCATCTCTTTTCCCTTTTTTTTTTTCCTCTGGACACTCTCTGCTCTCAGTGAATCACTCGTGGCTGCAGCAGACAGGGAAATGACCGTCTTCCTTTATGGGACAATGGACGATTACAAAAGAGGCTGATGACTGCAAAAGAGCCGTATTTATGGTCTGAATGGTGCAAAGTGCTGAGCCCTCTGGTCAAAGCCCTCAAAACCACTGTCTGGAGAAGCTCTGGTGAAGTCGTGAAAGAGAGGAAGAAGAGAGCTGATCACAATGAAGTGTTTATGCTTTGGGAAATACATGCAACAATACATGATTTAGAATGGTTCCATCAAGGAAAAAATGTATGGAAAGTTACTGTTATTAAAGACAGCGACACAAACAACGTGATTGCTGAGCTGTGTGAGTTCCTTTAAGATGCACGGTTATTAAAGTGAAACAACAACAATGATGAAACTCAAATGGATTTGTAACAGTCACATGAAATAGAAAATCATTAGTTTAACCTATTCTGTGTTGGTTGTTTTTGGAAAGTAAATGCTTTGCAGGTGCATTGAAGATGGCATGCATAGGCTAATGACGACGTGTGCAAAGTGTTACATTTATTTACAGATAATGAGGCATTATTTCTTCCGCCGCAGAACGTAGACCTCAGGGAGTACACGACTATTTGCCAGGGGTACTTGGGATGATTGCAGAAAAGTAGAATTGCAAGTCTTGTAATGCAAAAACTGTTATGTGCAGCACATTTAAATTTTTTTTTGACATGGAATCCAATAAAACAATAAAATGCAATGGTTATAAATGTATAAGTAAAGAAAAAATACCCCTAAAAACACGTGACATAGGGGTAGTCTGTGTGTGAGATCATGATTAGGGGATACCAGACGAAAAAGGTTGGAACCACTGCCTTAAATCACCAGGAAGTGTCTTAAAAGAGCAAGAAAGTTTGAATTCCCAATGATTTCTTATTGACTTTCCCCCATGAATTTCCCCCACGGCAGGCCACGCCCCAAATATGATGAGCTCCCGACTGTATTAGGAGATCACAACAGGTCAAGGGCCACATGGGTCTCTGGATTAGGTCTATACTTGAACTATTGGCAGAAAAAAAAAATCTAAACTTTGAAACCCATGGTCATTTTACTAAACTTAATATTGTTGACATTTACTTAAGGTAAAAATGATGTAAATATAAAAAGAAATTGTGACTCATAGCTCTCACAATGAGACAGGGCAGAGATTAAATTCAGAACAATTGTTCAACCAAGGACAAGCTGCAATTAAAAGTAACTTTATCACAGATTAAGGTCAAAGCGCTTTGTTGTGACTTTCTCTTTCAATTAGCAAATTTAGCAAATGCAAAACACAGCTAGCACGTTACACAAGCCTCGCCAAACTCATATTATAGTCACAACTGATGTATAATTCCTCACATCTTGTAGTGCCACATCCATAATCAGACTTGTTTGATCGCACAGGGCCTTAATCATGTACTGGCAGCTGCGATGTTATATTGATGCAAGCATAAAGCATTCACATGTGGCTGCTATGTTTGCAATCAAATATTCATGTTTGTCTGAAGCTCTCTCTTCGATCTGGGTCAATCTGTTTAAGTTCAGTATATTTTTCAAAGTAAATGTAAATATAAATCTTTCTTGCTTAATTTTTCCACATAACGTACCGCTAACATAGCTCAAAACTGTGTTTTTTTTTATGTAGCCCAAAATATTCACCTTATTCTGCCCCGCCCACTTACCTTGGTAGCACACTTCCTATTTTGCTCTGTTAAAGGAACCCTGGATATTAAGACAAATCTGGCCAAAATGCTATACTGGTCATGTTTATTAAAATAAATTACAAACAGATGTATAACTGCTTACTATTTTTATAAAATGTCATTGTTTATGTTTTTTCAAGCCACTGGAGCCGCCATTTTGGTTGACGACATAAAATAGTGTTTCCATGGTACTTGGTTCTTGCCTCTTCCTCTTGATTATCTTCAGTTTTACTAGATTCCACATTATAGTTCTGTATTTGGCTTGCTTCGGCTCAAACTGACAAGGTTTAACCCAGAAATGCATGTTGCTTAGTTACCTGTTACCTTGACAACACTATTTTATGTCATAACCGCAGCAAAATGGCAGCCTCCATGTAATTTCTTCATAACACTATTTTAATAAAACAACAAATACTTCCAAGGTATTTGTCCTGTATTTATATACTGTAAGTATTGATATTATAAGTGTTTTAGGTAAACATGTGATTATATCCAGGTTCGCTTTAAGGTAGCTAACATCATTAACATATGAAGAATGATCACACATAACTGCCTGAGCACGAGAAATGTGGTGGCCGTCTTGTTGTGATCGCCCACTTTACTAGCTCTATGAAGGTTCAACTCATTTATTAGTCATGACTGTGAACACTAATGGAAAAAAAACACACATATTTTGTACAGTTTATTATTTATTGTGGGTGTTTGAATGTTTTATTTCTTAAAAAAAAAAAACTTTGATAAAGAATCACACCAAATAAGTGATAAAATATGTAGATGTCCTGTTCATATCCGACAGTGTATACTTGATGGAGAAAAAACATTTTATTATATTATTTTATCATTATTAGAAAAAAAATATTCAAACATGATCAACACTTTGTATGTGTTCAGCGCTCTGAGGAACTGTTTATCAGCTGGACGACTGACCTGTCTCCTGCAGTGTTGCGGACGACCTACGGACCCGCTTGTACCACGGCTACACCCTGACCACCAAGATCCTGTTCAAAGATGTCATCAGCACCATCGAGCAGCACGCCTTTGAGGTAACACCATGTGATGTCTTACATTCACTCTGCTGGAGCTTAGAGACTCCACAGAGAAGATCTGCTCTCATTAAGCATCATCAAAGCAGGAACACTATGATTTGAAGTCTGGTGTGTGACTAAGTAATTATACAGTTTGTTTCGCCGGCTACAAATTAATTCATGATGATTTCAAAATTTGTCAGTGAATTTTTGATAAATGTAATGTTTTATTTTAAACACATCATCAGACAGTTGTAGTGAAGAAGAAGCTGAGTCGAAAGGTAAAGTTCTTGATTTACCGTCAATCTATGCTCAAACTTTCATCTGGTCATGAGCTTTGGGTAATGATCAAAAGGACAAGATTGGGATACAAGTGATCTAAAGAGTTTCCTCCTTAAGGTGTGGTGCTCTTTAAGGATAGAGTGAGGAGCTCAGTCACACAGAAATGTTCTACTCCGAGGCATCTATTTCGGATGCGTCCTGGACCTCGAGGAAAACCCAAGCACGATGAAGGGACTACATCTCTGACTAGCCTGGGAACGCCTCAGGATTCCCACAGAAGAGCTGATGGAGGGTGCGTGGATGGGGAAGTCTGGAGTTCTTGCTCAGACAGCTGCCGCAACGACCCAACTACAGATAAAGCAGAAGAATGGGTTTGTTTAATTTCATTTTAAAAAGGTAGCAATCAAAAATTATTATTATTTTTTTACATTGTATAAGAGCCTTCATAGTTATGACTTTACAATGTGTATAGCCTACTGTGTAACTATTTGGGAAAAAAGGTCTAATCCATCTTTATGAAGAAACAAGCCAAGTTGGGCAATAAATCTTTTTTTTATTTTATATTTTTTTGCCTAAAGCTGGCCGCTCTACATGACTTTCCGGTTGTGACTAATTAGAATGCTGATCTTGCCTCCACACTACACGACTGGACTGAGAGTGATTTTAGAATGATTGAGACACCACGCTAAACTGTGACTGAAGACTGAAAACAGGATAACTTAGTCAGCAGAACAATTAATAATGTAGGCCTAAATCAACAATGCTGCGTTGTTTATTATAGTTCAATTAATTTATGAACTTATTTCAGCTAATATTATCTGTTAGTTTCTGATAAGTAATTTCTTTAACAAGAGAGACATCTAAAACGTGCTTTGTTTAACGTAATTTATTTTTGTATTTATTTATTTTTACTGTAAGCATACACCGATAATATAATAGATCCATGGCATACACACGTGACTTTGGTTAACGTGTCATGTGACTGGGCTCCCGCACGTTAGCGTTAAGCTAGTTGCTAGCAGAGTGCTAGTAGCAGTAGTCTCTTGGGAGGATTTCGTAAATGGACTTTGTCAAACTTCTCATCTTTGTTGCCAGTTTTTCCGCTGTGAATTGTACATGGATACTTGGGCATTTATCAAAAGGAAACTTTTTTCATTTGGCTAGTCATGTTTAGCACGAGGAGAGAAGGAAGAGGTGGTGAGTGCGCTTCTAAGCCGTTGCTTCTGCTTTGCCCAAAGATGAAAAACTAGCGTGTATGCATTTTTGACGTGGTACATTTGATGTTTAGGGAGGAATTTCACTAATAACCTTGTCATTACCATTTTAATTGCACATGTTTCTTCGGAAAAGATGCAAACCTAAAGTATTAGCTCGGTTGCTATTCTAGTGTCTTCTGCGCTGTTTTCATTGGTCGCTGAGCTCCCGGTGTGAGCGGAAGAGGATCATGAACTGTAAACCTCACCGGAGCAGGGGCAAATATATTGGACTTATATTTCAAACATGTTTAAAAACCCGCGACTGGAGTCTAGTCTAGTCTTTTCTGCTCTAAACTACACTATTTGTACGTGAGTCCAGTCGCAGACACCTCCACACTACTACACGAGTGACACAACTGTGACTAGCTTCGACAAAGTGACTAAGTGCAACTGAAAATTACACGTGGAAACATACAAAAAGTTGTGTTATGTTCTGTAATTGTGTTTTGCTATGTCTTCTTTATAAAGGGTGTATTTTTTCCTTTTGAAGCTAAGCATAATGTTGACTACCTCATATCTCCGTTAGGCGTCTGCTTACCCTGTCATCCTCTCACTGGAGAACCACTGCTCTAGGAGACAACAGGAGGTCATGGCCCACTACCTGGTGTCTATTCTGGGGGACAAACTGCTGAGCGCTCCCCTGAATCACCCTACAACTGGAGAGCTGCCCAGCCCAGATGTAAGTACAAGCAGCAGTGGTTAATACTTGATCATATGGCGCGCAGAAAGGGCACTGGAGCTCGCAGCAGAGAATTGGACTCACTGTGGGCCTCATTAGTTTTATTCAGGGGCGTTGTGTTCCTCCCTTCCTCAGGAGCAACACAGTAGACGGACATCAGTATTCATGCTCGCTCCTACACTCACTAAATCTAATGATGGGGCTGGATTTGAACCGTAGCTGTCAGTTGAGAAACCCCGGACACTTGGCAAATTGTTCATTCCGATTAGGCTCTCGGAGGTTTGATTACTTCACTGATATGACAGAAGAACTGTTGTGTGAGATGGAGCAGTGAGTGTTCTAGTCTGTCAAAGGACTCTGGCAGTCATTTGAGGGAGAAATGGACTTTTTGACCCCACTGACTAAGAAGCTTGGATAGTTTATTCAGAAGTAGTTTGGATGATTTAGAATATTAGCTGATTCTACCAATAGCACAGTATCAAATGTGCACTTTTAAATAATATATCAGCTCATTAACTCGCTTTTGGGTGTTGCAACACTAGTAGTTAGCAATACAAAAATATATACAGTACATGTGCTGTATTTGTTGTTCAGTATATAAATACTAGCTGTATTTAAAGGTACTGTACCAGATTTTTGCTTCCTTAACAATGTAAGCACATTGAAATAATTAATTTTAAACGTTCTACATGCAAATGGCAGTTAGCCACAATCCTAACAACAACAACAGCAACAACAACAACAGGTGAATGTAGTGTGGTTTGGTGAACAATAGACTTCTTTGCGGACAACATTTTTGGACTCATTTCCACCTGAATAGATACATTGACAAGAGATCTGAGCTAGGGAGAAACTTATTTAAGTTATTTTACAGTAAAAAAACAAAACAAAACAAAACACAAGTACAGTCTCTTTTAAATAATACTATTTGTCGGAGATTTTTCTAGAGAGTTTAACAATGCTAAAGACTCTTACTTTGCAGTGGTAAATAAAGATTCCTGTTTGTTTATCCACCAAATTAATGAATCTAGAACAAGGATGTCCACATTTTTCATCAAGGGCAGCATTTTGAATCTAATTTCAGATAAATAATTCATTCTAAAGTATGGTAAAAAATACATGACAATAAAGTGAGTCATTCACAAGTTTGCACCTTTTTTTGCGCCAAACTACTTTAGTAAAGCTTGGCATGTGTATAACATAATGTAGTTTATGAAAGCAGATTTTCCTATAAAAAGTAGTACTATTGTATTTAAACTAAGATTGAGGGTCTACAAAAATTGATCAGAGGGCTGCAATTGACTCCTGGCCATAGTTTGGATATCCCTGATATCCTCAAAAAATAAATAAAACAAATGAATGAATAAAAATTAGGAACATAACTACTTGGTTAGTATTTCATAATAACTACAGTCTAGTTTTTGTAAAGCATGAATAATTACTTAATTAATTAATTAACAAATAAATTGATTGAAAAGTTTACTAAATCTTAGTTAGTAACTACCTAATTATCACTCAACCATAAATCCTAACAATAGCTTTTGTTTAGCCTTGGTCAAATTTCATCCATTAATTGATCACTTAATAATTGTTCATGGTTTATTTTTGTAATCAAACTGTCAAAAAGTATTTTTTCTTTCCATCCAAGAGGTCTATTTTAGATTTTGTTTTGTTAAAAATATCCGTTTGACTAGTCGATTGATTAAAAAAAAATTGCTAGTTTGTCTACTGCTAAAATAATCATTAGTGATGACATTAGTTTGGATATTACCAATAAAACTTTTACTGTAAATGATGGTACTGTATTAGGAATGGTATCAGAATGTCAAATGCTAGTCTCATTATCATATATCAAAAATCTATATAAAAATGCCATTGTCCAACATCAAAATGCACTGCAAACGTTTATGAGCCAAGCGTTTGTACAGTTTAGCGAGCCACGATCCACCTCAAAACCTGCTGTAACATTTTAAAGCACGAACCGACCCAGACGGCCCAGCGCTTAATGCCTCCTCCTGAGTCAAAACTTCCCGTATCTTCCCTAAACTCATGCATCACATTCACACAGCCTCTACGCCCCAGCAGTGTCATAATTGGATAAACAACAGAAACTAAATTAGATGCCAAAAAACGCGCACACACACCTCTCTCTCTCTCTCTCTCTCTCTTTCTCTCTCTCTTTCTCCCGTTGCACCATCGCTTGTCCGTGCCGGGGTTCGCTAATGCGTCACCGGGACGACAAGCAAATTTTTCACCCTTATTGTCGGATTAGATATGAGCCCCAGTTCATTAACAACTCATAACGGAGGGACTATTTTTTACTGTCTCCTCAGAAAATCTCGTAAATTACATCAACACGAGCCCAGCCTCCGCTCCGGTTTGCAGGCTGGATCGTTTTGTGGGAGAGAGAGGAGCCCCTTTAGACACGCAGATGTATAATTACGTAGCGCATAGGCTGCAGAAGGGCCGGTAGATGTAGGCAGAAAGAGCAGGCGGTATTTTTATGCTTACTTGGCTTGTGTGTGTACAGTGAAGTGCGACATTCGAGGTAGTCTTGTGGTTCACCCAAAGAGCTTCCCACACGCTGAAGTATTTGTACTACTGGAGGTTTAGCTGTGGGTACAAGTATGCATTAAGTCTGGTAATGTAAACAAATTCATACATGCTTTGGGTTTAATGGAAAAATGTGTACTGTGTAATTTTTTGACATGAGTAAAAGCAGGTTTTTGCCATTTAGATGTGTCTGTTGCACTGAATAATACAATTTCACAGAAAAGCTGTTTCTTTAGCTGTAGCTTTTTACATTCAGACATTAAAGGGACTATACCAGAGGGGGGCAAACTACGGCCCGCGTGCCATATGCGGCCCTTTAAGCTTTTTAGCCCGGCCCGCGGGACATTTATTGATATTTTACATAATTAAACTGTGGATTTATCATCGTCTTGTTTGCTTAGCCCGCTGTTACCAGTTTATTTCACTAGATGGCATGATTTCCCCATTTGTTTCCCTCTGGCTTTTATAATGCGTGGCGTTTCCAACAGAGGGCGCTGTTCAGAAACAATGGCCTTAGCTGAGAAAGGTCTAGTACAGTGTTGTCTTTTGACAAATAGCCAAACAACACAGGTCACGTTGAGAGATCACCTTCAGTCATGAGCGGGCAAAAAAAGAGAAAAATCGACGTGAATGTTGTGTTTTTAAGAAAGAATGGACAGTAAAATATTTTTTCACAGAAGTCCGAGCCAAAGCGGTCTGTCTTATTTGCCATGAAATCATCGCAGTTTTCAAAGAATACAATATCAGTCGGCACTTTACCACTAAGCATCGAAATTATGCTAGCCATCAATCGGTGCAGGAAAGGGCAGCCACAGCGGAAAGGCTAATAATCTACAATCGCAGCAGAATATTTGGTCCGCCAGTCCACAGTTCAGGAAGCAAGCACGAAGGCAAGCTACGTGCTGACTTACAAATAGCAAAAGCGAGCAAACCGTTCTCCGAGGGCGAGTTTATGAAAGAGTGCATGGTGGAGACAGCGAGCATCGTGTGTCCCGACAACAAGGAGAAGTTCGAAAGAATAAGTTTGTCAAGGAGGACTGTGACGCGCCGCATAGAAGTCATTGACGAAGATTTATCCGAAGAGCTAAACACCAAAGCAAAGACATTTAAGTACTATTTTCTAGCACTGGACGAAAGTACTGACATAAAAGACACTGCTCAGCTCTTAATTTTCATTAGAGGAGTTGATGATCATTTTCAGATTACTGAGAGGAGTTTTTGGCACTGGAGTCAATGAAAGGAACTACTACTACTAGAGGGACAGACCTATTTGCCAAAGTGTCATGCGTCATTGAGAGACTACAGTTGCCGTGGAGTAAACTGGTGAACGTCACCACGGACGGATCACCTAATTTGACTGGAAAAAACGTCGGACTGTTAAAATTAATAAGCGACAAGGTGAAAGAAGATAAAGGCAGCGCAGATGTCATTTTCCTCCATTGCATCATCCACCAAGAATCCCTGTGTAAGTCCGTGTTGCAGCTGGATCACGTTGTAAAGGTGGTGGTAAAGTTGGTCAACTTTATACGCGCACGCGGATTGAACCACCGTCAGTTCATTGCCTTTCTGGAAGAAACAGACGCGGAACATCACGACTTGCTTTACCACTCCAATGTGCGGTGGTTAAGTCTCGGTCGCGTGTGTCAGCGAGTGTGGGAGCTTAAAGAGGAGATCGCATCATTTGTGGAGTCAGTGGAAAAAGGTGATTTTCCGGAGCTGAACGACACTAACTGGCTGTGTGATTTTGCGTTTGCTGTGGACATTCTGACATACGTGATTGAACTGAACACAAGTCTACAAGGGAAAAACTTATTTGTACATGACATGTTTACCCACGTGAAAGCCTTCAAAGCCAAACTGTCTTTATTTTCACGACAAATGTCAAACAAGGTGTTCGCTCATTTCCCCACACTAGCGTCACAGCCAGAGGCCCGTCGCCACACACAGAAATATGTGAAATGCCTGGACGACCTGGGAGATGAATTCAAACGCAGATTCTCTGATTTCGAAAAAATAGAGAAATCTCTTCAACTGGTGGCATTTCCTTTTTCACAAGATCCAGAAACAGCGCCACAAGAGGTACAACTGGAACTAATCGACCTACAAAGCGACTCTGCCTTAAAGGAGAAGTTCAGCTCTGTTAAACTGCATGACTTTTACATGTCACTGAATGAGAGACAGTTTCCTAACCTCTGGAATATTGCACAAAGGATGCTTGTGTTGTTTGGCTCTACCTACGTGTGTGAGCAGACATTCAGTGTGATGAACATTAACAAGGAACGTCACAGATCTCTGTTAACTGACAAACACCTGAAATCAATATTAAGAATAGCCACCACTAGAATGACACCTAACTTTGATGCATTGGCTAAAAAGGGTGACCAACACCACTGTTCGCACTAAAAAAATAAAAGCTAAGAATTTTGAGATTCCGGTGTATTAATTTTTATGTAGTATATGCAATAATTGTTTATGTGTAAATCTGAGACATTCAAACGGCTTATGGTCCGGCCCCTGGGGCAAGTGTAAAAATTCAATGTGGCCCTCGAGCCAAAAAGTTTGCCCATACCTGGACTATACTCAGTATTTAATTATTATTATTTTTTTTACAATAACATAACTTAAAAACAATTTCTCCTTGCATAGATCTCTTGTTAATGCATCCATTCAAATGAAAATGAACCCACAATGTGTTGTCTCTATCTAATAATGTCTCGTTTGTTCACGCGTAGGGATGTCACAATATCAAATTTTAGAAACACGATTATAGCAAAAGGAAAAATCACGATTTTGCGATTATTCACGATTATCGGCATTTTTAAAAAAAATCTGATGCGGCAGATGCGGCTGAGATGCGGCAGATGCGGCTGAGATGCGGCAGATGCGGCTGAGATGCGGCTGAGATGCGGCTGAGATCCGGCTGATGCGGCTGAGATGCGGCTGAGATGCGGCTGAGATGCGGCTGAGATGCGGCTGAGATGCGGCTGAGATGCGGCTGAGATCCGGCTGAGATGCGGGCTGAGATCCGGCTGAGATGCGGCTGAGATGCGGCTGAGATCCGGCTGATGCGGCTGAGATGCGGCTGAGATGCGGCTGAGATGCGGGTGAGATCCGGCTGAGATGCGGCTGAGATGCGGCTGAGATGCGGCTGAGATCCGGCAGAGATGCGGCTGAGATCCGGCTGAGATCCGGCTGAGATGCGGCTGAGATCCGGCTGAGATGCGGCTGAGATCCGGCTGATGCGGCTGAGATGCGGCTGAGATGCGGCTGAGATCCGGCTGTTGTGGCTGAGATGCGGCTGAGATGCGGCTGAGATCCGGCTGAGATGCGGCAGTTATTTTAAATAATTATTCTATGAAAAAAAAAAATAATTTAATGTTTAAACAGATTATTAATCAGGCATTTTTTTAAACATCATTGTCCTTTTAATGATTGCTTTAATATTCTCAATATACTTACAAGGAGAGATCCATTACTAACTAATAAGATATCTGTGTCACGTGACTCACGAAGGTGACGTCACCCACACGTTTTGTTTTCCCAGCGTGTCGTCACGTGACGCCTGCAGCGCCTCTGCTTTCGTTTTACTTTCAGGTCGGAGTTTATGTCAAAGATTATTTTTGCCGTGAACTGCGCGACTCTCTCTGGAGCGCTTTGTTTAAAGGATTTACTCTGTTTCTTTACCTTTACTTGGACGAACAGCGAGGAATGACTGTATCGAAGATGCTGGATCATGTTGGATGTGTTAGTGCATATTGGACACTCTTCAACAACTCCTGAAGGACTAACTTCAGCAGCCTGGTGAGTTGACGACACACACGCTGTTTGTTTTCCGCTGGCGCTGCCCATGTATGGCAGTCACATCACAGAAGATGTAAGACGTTTTTTTCGGTTTACCGTGAGTTGTAAAAAGTCTACGAATAACCTACCGTGGGGGAAATATTCGCGATTATTGAAAAACCGGTTAATCTTGACATCCCTGCGCGTTGCTGCTCAGTTTGTTTGTTGTTGTTAGCATTGTGGCTGCTATCATACCAATACGTCTCGTTCCTAACAGCTGTGAAAAAAGCTCAAAGGTGGGGTAGAATATTTTCTCTCTGCAAACATGATGTAGGTCTTAAATCTGACAACATCCTTTCCTATCTTTTTCCACACATGGTTAATATCGACATGTACTCATTTTTGTTGCAATTATTATAATCAGTAAACATCTTTAGTGAAAGTGGAGAGGACCACCCAAACACAGCTAATCAGAGAGCTGCATTCGGCTTCTGATAAGAACTAAATTCTATATTACTCTATTCAGACAGTACGGTCTCATTTTGTCACAAAGCGGTGCATTTATCAACACAAAATTTACTAATTAACAACTAAAAAAATTACCTACCCCAACTTTAAAACACATTGGCTAACAACAATTCGTAAGCTCAGAATGCATTAGGTGAGTGAAAAAAGTTTTCTTACAACTGAGATCCGAGAAGAAAAAATCTATTTTCAGTCCCTACACTAGTATCAGTTATTATTGGATACTGTAGCTGGATCGGTGCATCCCTAATTTATAGTGTCTCTGTAAAACAAAAATATCATCTGTTTCAAGTTTTTACTCCCCCTGACATGTTTTGCACGTGACCAAATGCTTGATAAATGAGTTCCCAAGAGAGTGACGTTTAATATTGTCAAAAAAGATGAATTATTGACTTGATGTGCACTAAAACTAACTCATTTACCACACTAGGACCTGAAGTATAAGATCCTCATAAAGAATAAGAAACTGAAGCATAGCAGGAGCGAGGAAGTCACAGAGACAGACATAGAGGACAGTGTAGAGGAGGAGGAGGATGAGGAGGAGGACGAGGAAGACGAGCTAGACACAACTGATGAGGGAGAGGAAGGCAAGAAACTCAAGAACAAAGTCAAGTTCTGGTCCCCGAGACGGGCGCAGAAAGGGCACAAGAAGAAAGTAAGTCTGACTCAAAGAGCACAGTGGTCAAAGAGAGCCGGACTTTGATGGACTACAGCAGATAAAAGAAAGGCCTGGAGGGTTTAGATGTAACATGATTCTGATAATGCGATTGGTCAGATACGAGCAATCCTCGTGTAGGTGGCATTTTTGTGTTGTACGTGCTTTTATCCAGGCTCTGCAGCCACTTAAAGGTGACATGTCATGTGTTTTTTATTGGAAGATCTAACCTGATCTCACTGAAATGTGCAGTTTAAAAGCATATGTATGTTGCGCAAGTTTAAATGTGTATGTATGCTACGCAAGTTTAAATATGTATGTATGCTGCGCAAGTTTAAATATGTATGTATGCTACGCAAGTTTAAATGTGTATGTATGCTGCGCAAGTTTAAATATGTATGCTACGCAAGTTTAAATGTGTATGTATGCTATGCAAGTTTAAATATGTATGTATGCTACGCAAGTTTAAATATGCATGTATGCTACGTAAGTTTAAATGTGTATGTATGCTACGCAAGTTTAAATATGCATGTATGCTACGTAAGTTTAAATGTGTATGTATGCTACGCAAGTTTAAATGTGTATGTATGCTACGCAAGTTTAAATGTGTATGTATGCTACACAAGTTTAAATGTGTATGTATGCTACGCAAGTTTAAATGTGTATGTATGCTACACAAGTTTAAATGTGTATGTATGCTACACAAGTTTAAATGTGTATGTATGCTACACAAGGTTAAATGCGTATGTATGCTGCGCATGATTAAATACACATATAACAGACACACAAAAAAGGGCTAGATACATGCTCATGATATACGCTAACATGTACGGACACACATTTCTGAGAGACTGTGTTGATAGATTAGATATTATAATTTTTATTGTAACACAAACGTTGACTCACAATGGGATGCATTTGGAGTATTCTTTTTGGTAAAAAAAAAAAGGTTCCTAATTCACACCAAAAAAGTCAGGTACCACATATACATAATGGATTTGTTAGAATGTACTTTTATAAATCAGCCCACCATCACTGTTATTTGTATTTTATATGTAAGCTTAAAGTGAATAAACATTACACTTTTAAATAGATTTCACATATTTTAAGGAGCCACATGTGATCTTAGGTTTGATAAGGTGTGATTGCTTTCCATTGTGTTTAGAGAAAAGCACATATAACTCACTACTATCCACATCTCTCATTATTCTCAAACATTTTAAATCTGGAATAATTCTTTCTGCCCTTGTACATTTCACTAAAATTATTCACATTTAGCAAAACCAACACTGTTAAGTTTTTTTTTTTGTTTTTTTTTACATAGATGGCAGCATTAAACCAACAGTGTTTTTGCTGCAGCTACAGTGTAAGTGAAAGGGTCTATTATATGTAATTTGTTTTTATGTTATAATACAATGTTTTCTCATCAAAAACTTAGCTGATGTTGCATTTTGTTTCATTTACGGCACAAATTCTGCTTATTATAAAAGCTAGATTCATCTGTTAGTCTGAAAACACGCTGTTCCACCTTGTGATGTCATAAATGGGAATGCAGAAGAGGTTACTCTTTGTTTTTTACTTTTATGTACACCTTTACTTGATTCATTTAAGCCTTGAATTTGCAGAATTTTGTAGCTATAGCTAATTTATTAGCCTTACTGTGATTGCAGCTATAGCTAATGTATTAGCCTTACTTAAACTGTGTTTGCAGCTATAGCTAATGTATTAGCCTTACTTAAACTGTGTTTGCAGCTATAGCTAATGTATTAGCCTTACTTAAACTGTGTTTGCAGCTATAGCTAAGGTATTAGTTTGTTCAAACTGTGTTTGCAGTAATAACTAATGTATTTAGTTATTGCTGCAAAAATTAGCCTTGCTTAAACTGTGTTGGCAGTTCTAGCTAACGTATTAGCCTGTTCAAACTGTTTGCAGCTGTAACTAATGTACTAGCCTTACTTAAACTGTGTTTGCAGCTATAGTTAATGTGTTGGCCTTGTTTAAGCTGTGTGTACAGCTAATCTATTCACCTATTAACCTAACCAAAGTCTTATTTTAGTGTATTGTAAATCAGTTAATTAAAGCAATTAATGCTAATAACAGTACTACCACTTATCAAATTTACAAGGTGGAATGAAGCATTTTGATCTTTGCAGAAAAAGTAATACTCATACATTTGTGATTTAAAGAAAACACAGCTTTGGGGATGTTTTTGATGAGGTAATGTCATTCAATAGCTCGCAGACAATTTAGGATAATACAAGACCTTTAAAATGAATTACTGAAGTAGTGAAGCATAGTCATTCATATGTTTTTTTGTTTTGATGAATAGAAACAGAAAGTAGTGGCCCAGGCTTTGTCTGATCTGGTCATCTACACCAGGTCAGTAAAGTTCCTCAGCTTCAGTTACTCCAGAGACAACCAGAACGTCTACGAAAACACATCTTTGTCTGAGAAGAAGGCCAGCAAGCTAGTCAAAACTGCAGGTACCTAATGCATATACAGTATTTAAGTGAAGTAGTTAATGACAAGAGTATTAGTTTATTTTATCGTCTGTTTAGAATGGCTATTTTACTTTCAGATTAGAACTAAATAACTGCTGAATCCCTGTAAAAAAAAAACCTCAGATGTTGTAAAGTTTGCAGATATCCCTAGGTAAACCGTGCGAATAGGACAAAAGGCTGATATTTTTGGATTCCCAGCTTGGTGACTGTAAGAGTGTGGCTGAAGGGCAGTTTTCTGAGTTCTGTGGACAGACTGATAATGTGTTGGTGTCACTGACCTTTAGGTGTTGCTGCTCGTTCTTAGGTGCAGACTTTGTTCGTCACAATCAGCGGTTTCTGAGCAGGATCTACCCAGCCGGCTCTCGGACTAACTCCTCCAACTACAACCCTCAGAAGTTCTGGAATGTCGGCGCACAGCTTGGTATGATTAAGGACACTACTGTATTTGTAACACATGCAGTAAAGTATTAGATATTATTATCCACATTTTTGTATTTTTATGATATATCTTCATACAAATCAAAGCTAGAGTGGTGTTTGATTTCATTCACAGTTGCTCAACAAACAAGTCCTGTATATTTAAAAACAGTTTTTTTCTTTTCTTTAAGCTCATTCAGTTGGCTTGTATATTCAGATTGGCTAACATCTGTACTTGAGTATTTCCTCTTAGCGTTAGCATTTGGACACAAACACATCTCTTTATAAACACACAAATGTACTCTAGTAAATGATTCTCCTGATTTGAAAAGTGTTTAACATGTTTTCTGAGACAGAACCCATAACTCACTGCCTGATCTTCCAAGTAGTTGTTAATTTTAGACTGACATACCGGTAAGTGAAAACACCATAGAAAGGAATTGAACAGGAAATGCTCGTAAGTACAGACGTTAGCTATTTTGAGCCAACTGATGTTCCTATTCCAGCCCTGGCAATGCCTAAACTTTATACCACAGCTATACTGTATGTTCATGTGACAATTTTTTTAAAAACAGATGGTGGGCAGCTATTTTTATTTATTTATTTTTGTTGATCTTGATCTAATAACAAAAGAGTTATCAGATCAAGCAAGAAGGATAAATCAGCAGATTCCAAAATGTATGAAATGTCCTGTTTTGTTATTACATAGTGTATCATGGGCCAAACTTGGCCATCCAGATGGTCTAATGTGGTCCATAAAGAAGCAATGAGATTTGTTTGAAGAATCCATTCAATGTAAAGCTGTGATATGACAACAAATCACTTTGTTCTCCTACAAATTATATATATAAAAAATACAAAACAAAGTTAGATCTGGCCCTTGGCATACTACAATGAAACCACAGTTTGACCCGCTTAGGAAGAACTGACACTTTAACACCACAACAAAAAACTTTGGGCTCCCCCGCCCTACATATTCATTATATGTTTAAAATAGTTTTTACACCAGTACAGATACATTATAAGTGTCTATGTATGATAGCGCTTTTTATCTGCTTAAACCTAGAATGTGTCTTCACTTTAAGGAGACCTATTGCCATTTTTCTGTATATTTAGGAAGAAACTATGGAATATGGTGATCAATAAAACACATTTTGTCAAACACAAAACTGATCTATAACTGCTTAGAAATAGAAACAGATCCATTAACTTCCTGTTCATACTGCAGAACTGATAAGCTCCACCTCTTATAAAATCAAATTTTAGCAAGACACAGATTTTAATGCTATTTTTGTTGTTGTTGTTGGAAAGTGGCTACATTACATGACCTATGTATGTTTTACTTTGGAGTAATCACAAGTAAATACAGACCAGTGGGCGAGTATAGGTACAGGACAATACAAGATTACTCCCAACATGCATCAATCAATCTAAATACAACTTAGGGTGAAATAATGATGACATCCCACTGTAAGAACATGGATTAAAAACTCAGAAAAGTATATTTTAAACAATAGGTCTCATGTAAACTTGGAGTAACTAACTTTTTTAATTAGTAAACTTTTTGCTTTCCACTAATGATAATGCACCACTCTATGAAAAGATGTGAGCACCGAGTTCTGTCTGAATTGAATAACAAAGAATTTGAGTTCCCATTAGAAGCCGAAAGCACAAATCTAATTATTCTACAAACAGTAATAATATTCAATTAAAGTTTTGAAGAATACTGAGTGGTCCCTTTAAACAAATGTAGTCATGTGTAAAGTGTGGATAAGGCCTAGTCTCTTGACACGTCTGACACTGCTGCTGCACGCTGCCGTTTTTACACCTTTTCTTCACACCGAGCTCTGAGTCAGGGTCACACTGTGTCCCAAACTGTTAGCTACTCACTTTTAAATAGACTATCCAGCTCTGATTCAACTTGTTCAACTTCTCATTCCCTTTGACGCGCTGATAAAACAGCACTTGTTCTACTGTATGTTCCAGTGGCGCTTAATTTCCAGTCGTTGGATCTGGCCATGCACCTGAACGACGGCCGTTTCCTGGACAACGGAGGCTGTGGATACGTCCTGAAGCCAGAAGTGCTCATGTCCGGCCAGAGCTTTGATCCAGGCTGGGCTTATCACGTCGTCAAGCCCAGAAGTGTGATGCTAAAGGTACACAGCTCTGGGTTTCTCACACATTCTGACGAGAAGTTTAATTAACTTGAATGTTTGTGTGAATAAAACTTAGATGTTCAACTTAGACTTTTAAGTTGTGTGTGAGACAGAGAGAGAGAGACAGAGATGTAGGTAGGGAGGGAAAGAAACGGAGAAGGGGAGAGGAAAAGACAGAGATTGAGCAAGAGAGAGAGTGAGTGAGAGAGAAAGGGGAGAGAGGAAGAGAAGTCAGGGAGAGAGAGAAGTCAAAGAACGTGAGGGAGAGGAGACAGAAAGTGCATTAGAGAGAATGTAGAGAGAGGAGAAAAAGAGAAATGGGGAGAGAAGGAGAGGTGGAGAGAAAGAGAGAGATAGAGACGAGAGAAAAGAGATGTAGGAAGGAGAAGGGGAGAGGAAAAGACAGATGAAGAGAGAAAGGAGAAAAAGAGAGAAAGAGAGTGGGAGATGGAGAGACGAAAGAGAAGAAGAGATGGGTGGAGGGAGGGAGAGGGATAAATAGAGAGATGGAGAGAGAGAGGGAGAGATGAAGAGATAGGGAGAGACGAGAGCGAGAGAAGAAGAGATGGAGGGAGGGAGAAAAGAAATGGGAAAGGGAGAGAGACAGAGAGGGAGAAAGAGAGGGGGCATGAGAGAATGGAGGATGAGAGAAAGATAAGAGATGGACAGCGGGAGGGAAAGAAAGGGAAAAGGGAGAGGAAAAGACAGACAAAGAGAGGGAGAGAGAGACAAAGAGCGAGAGAGAGAAGTGAAAGGGCACGAGAGAAAGGGAAAAGAGAGGAGTGAGCGGAAGAGAAGGCAGAGAGAGTGATAGTAGGGAAACAGAACAACAGAGGAAGAGGAGAGGGTCAGAGCGAAAAAAGCGAGAGGAGACTGGAATAAAAGAGAAAGAGAGAGGAGAAATCAGTCTATCCATCGATCTCTCCACACATCCATCTATCGATCTATCAGTCTATCCATCAATCTCTCCAGACATCCATCTATCGATCTATCAGTCTATCCATCGATCTCTCCACACATCCATCTATCGATCTATCAGTCAATCCATCGATCTCTCTACACATCCATCTATCAGTCTATCCATCGATCTCTCCACACATCCATCTATCGATCTATCAGTCTATCCATCGATCTCTCTACACATCCATCTATCCATCTATCAGTCTATCCATCGATCTCTCCACACATCCATCTATCCATCTATCAGTCTATCCATCGATCTCTCCACACATCCATCTATCGATCTATCAGTCTATCCATCGATCTCTCCACACATCCATCCTGCAGACTGTAACTGGCCTTTATATTAAGTCACATTTCTTTCCTCCTGGTTGCTGCTCTATGCTGAGCTCATGAACCAATAATGATGTAAAAAGTCTACCATAGTGACTTCACTTAATTAGATGCTCAGCCTCAGAAAAGGTTGCAGCGCTAATGCAATTATACTCATGGTCTAATTAATCAATTACCTCCAGTCTATTTAGCATCAGTGGAGGTGCAGTTGGAGCAGATTGCTACACAGTGTGACGGCACTCAGCCGAGAAATACACTGAAAAATAATTACAAACTATAGTGACTACGCTTGCTTCTAAACAGCTGCTTGGAGATATTGAACTGTCTCTAATTAACAACTTCACCTACAGAGGCCACATAAGGACAAACATAAGTGTGTCCCACAGACATACAAATACATAGTCTACAGCGGGCCTATTCAACTGAAGTACCAAAAAATCTGATCTGGCTGTCAACCCATCTTTCAAATATTGCAAATGTTTTTTCTAACCTTACACCTGATTGGTGACGTTTAGTTCTGATATAGCTCTACTTTAGACCTGAGCTGGTGCAGCTCATCAGAAGAGATTTGTCTAAACACCTGGTGCCTCAACCTCCGACCACCACTAAGCGTTCCCTAACCTGCACGTATTGGTTGGGGAAACAGGAGTGCTCGGAGGAAGCACCCAACATGCAAACTCCACACAGTCAGGAATCGAACTCGTGACCTTTTTGCTGTGAGGCGAGAGCCCTATCTGCTCTGCCGCCATTTGTCATATAATGTTATGTATCTGTTATTCATAGTGCAAGCACAACTAACAACTCAATATTGTGAGACGTACTGGATCAACACTAGTCAATAATTAGTCTCATTATTTCAGTTTAAAGCACAAATATCATGGAGCTGATGCCCTCTCTAGCAACATTTCCTACTAAAGGATCAATGCATCCCTAATCTTATTGTAAACTTTCTACAGTCACATGTTCTGCTTGTTCACCATGATGTGTTTGAAGTATTTGTCACAGTGGTTAGGAGGCCTGATTTTTTTCAACCAAGTTATGCCTGACACCATCACTTTGCATTGGTGGCTATGTTAGCAAAAGTTTATATTTTAAAATATATACTTCAGGATTTGGGTAAGGTTAGGTTAGGATTAGTTAGGTTAAGTTAATTGGTTAAGTTTAGGGATTTGGGGAAAGGTATGCTAGCCAGCCAGGAAGCGGCATAACTGCGTTGGGGAAAATTAAGACGCGGTTAGGAGCGAGACATGCCGATTAGCCACAATGATAACAACAACAGCAGATGAACTTAGTAGAGTTTGGACATTTTAGACGTGGGCAAGAAAGTTTGGACTAGCTTCCACCTGTATGTAAAAAATGGAGTGTAGTTCCTTTAAGTACAAGTATGTGGCGGGGATAGGGATAGGTGAAACAGAGCACACCATCCAGAGGCAATGGCTACAACAATTAGTTCTAACCAATAAAATAAAACACCAAAGCACAGGACACACGCTCCAGCAGTGTGTATTCAAAATAGTGTTCAGACTTAAACCCAGAGAGAGATAAAAACCTTGTATGTGCATCATCACGCTGATTGTTTGATAACTTCAGGGGTTGGGTTTCAGTCTTGTGATTCAGAGGCCGGGCCAGCATTCGGTGTGAGATCTTAGGCTCTTAAAGGTAAATTATGCATCAGGCACTCCTCTTTCACACTCAGCTCATTTTGACGTACTTTGGTGTTAGTTCTTGTGGTAAATATTTATCACAATTTTCAGCAATAACGTCGCAATTTCTGCCCAAACTGACAAACAAAAATGAGACGTAATTTGAGTTCTAAAACAGAATCACTTCACAGTGTCATCCAAAAGCACCAACATGAAAAGTCTTTACACACAGCTGACAGTTTCCTTAGAGTTTATTGAGAGACCATGTTGAATCACTAGAATATTTGGTTGGCAGATTTAAAGGTGCACTATGACCAAATACAGACTTAAAAAATAATAAAAGCATGTTTTTGTTATTTAGATTTCTTGTTATACTAAATACATTAAAGAAAATGTGTGTCTTTACTTTGAGTGAGCTTGCATGGCTACAAAACGATAAATACTGAGAAGATCAGACAGTGACTTCACAAATCAGAAGAATAATTCACCATAGGATGCTAACAGGAAATGCTTGTATGTACAGGTGTAAGCTAGTTTATACAAAAACAAGCGACCTTTTCACTTCCCGAAAGTGACAGTTCACTTTTAAAATGAAAAGACTGACACAAATATATGGTAAATGCAACCCCTTGTTAACCCCTTCTCATTCCATTTTCCCTCACACGCCTGACTAAAATTGGTAAGAATTCAAACTAAAACAGTTCCTGATCCTTTGGAGCTCAGGCAAATGGCTGGAGTCTTTTTAAAGCTGTATCTCTGTAGTTTTTGTTTCTGATGTCCAACAGGCTCATCAGAAGTGAGAACTTTCTTTAAGCAAAAGAGAAACAAAATCTAAAATCTGCCTACATTTTTTTAGGTAGATATTAGGAATGGTAAAGCTGGTGTTGACAGCTGAGACATAAATGACTCTAGATTTGGTATATTTTGGGTTTTGACAATTCCTCTGTAAAAGCTGAAGGTAATTGAGGTAAAAATGAGTTTTAGGGACCCCAAATTACTTTTTTAAAAAATGTAGGCAGAGCTAATGCGAAAGTCCTATTCAAATCTTTGAATTTTTGGGGCCTTTTTTTATTTGGAGGTTTCTAGTAGAAATCTGAGTCTGGATCATCCCAGAGGCTGATTTTGCCTTGATAAAAGGGACACAATGGGATTTTTTATTTAACCTTTCCGGGTTCTTCATAGTATGCATTTTTAAGAGACTGAACAAAATAGAATTTTTGAAGAAAAAGTGAGATGTCCCTTCGAAGCTACGCTGGAATGTAAAAAAAAGAAAAAGAAAAAAGCAAACAAAAAACTAGACCACTGAGTACCGTCTACAGAATTTAGCTCTAATCTTCCAACAGAATTTGGAAACATAGAAAATGGGTTGTAACTATGGATGAGCATTACAAAAACATTACATTTCTATGGCATGCTTTATCCAAAATATCCATTTCCTAGACTTTTTCATGTTGTTTGCCTTTCTCTCATCTTGTCTCCTGTGCTTCCTCTGCTAAGCCCCAGTCTGTCTGATTGTTCTTCTTCTGCGTGTCTCCCACAGGTGATCAGTGGGTCCAACTTACCCGTGTCTGGTGGAAAAGCCCTGGATCCCTTTGTCCAATGGAGATCCACGGAGCCATCTGTGACAACCGCAAGGAGAAAACATCAACCGTCAAAAACAACTGTAAGCAGCACACTACATCCACGTAAAAATAAATACAAGCTAGGCGATTATACTGATCTACAACTATTATTACAAAAATGAACATCCTGATAGTGTTCAATTAAGTTCATTGAATTGTCTCAACTAAAAAAAACAAGCAAAAAAAGAACTAAATCAAACCAAGCAGGCCATACTGCTGCACGCCCTTTTAAAGGCACACGGCCCCGGAGCCAACTACACCAAAAATAAAACTACAAAAAAAGAACTATCATAAATGAAAAATACAAAAAAATAACTAGAAAAAAATAACTACAGAAAAATATAATAGGAAATATAAAGATAGAAAAAAAAGCTTGAATCCAACTATAGTTTTCATTTTTTGTCTACTTGTTCTCGTTAGGGGTCGCATGACTGAAGCCTTTCTCAGTGACTTTGGGCCTTAGGCGGAAGGAAAATTAACAGTGATGTGTTTGGAGGTGGGAGGAAACTGCTATAGTGTAGTAGAGAAGCCCACACTAATCGAGAGAATACAGAGTTGTGAGACCAAGACAATAACAAGACCACTGAAGACTTTTATTATTTGAAACCAAGTCGAGACCAAGACAGAGTCCAAATAAAAACCATCTTTGTCATTTCCAGTGCCTACATTATATTATTGTGCTGTGCTTATTACAAACTCTAGAACATGTGGTAATGATGTCACACCCAAGAGTAAGACAAGGCAGGATCTGAAGCTATGGCCACAATGACCCATAAGAATAAACTGTTTGTACGAAACTCACAGGTCGAGCAAAAAAGAGGTGTAGCAGGTCATTGTGACGGCGACCATAGCTTTAGTCTGGTACTACTGCACTAGAAACTGGAGTACCCAGGATAGTAATGAAGACAATAATAAAAATGTTAAACACAACTTAAGTCAAGCATTTTTTAAAGTTATTTAAGTTTGTATTTTTTCCACAAATTTGCATACGTGACACAAATAACTGTCAAGATTTGTGCTGGTTTGTAGCCCTAATAAAAGTTAAAAGCCTAGAGGTCACGTGACATTTCATTCCAATAATAGTGAACCTTGTACGTTTCCTCTTCAGCCCTGAGCCCGTACTGGGGGACAGTCCTGAACTTCACAGTCACCTTCCCAGAGCTGTGCCTGATCCGTTTGTGGATGAGGGACCGCACTGGCCTCTTCAGCAGTGAGTTTGTGGCCAGTACAGCCTGCCCTTCCTCAGCATGAAGAAAGGTGAGCCCTGGGGTAAAGCAAGGTTAAAGCAGGTTTCACTTCCTGTATGAGCATCATTGTATTACACGTCTATGTGGTGTGTCAGCAGTATGGATTGATACTTGTACAAGGCTAAATAGTGACTGATGACTTGTGGATCTGCAGGATACCGCTGGGTGCCTCTGCGAGCTCGGGACGGGTGCAGCTTGGAGCCAGCGTCTCTTTTTGTGTATGTGTGGTATTCATAAACTACTTTCACTCACGCAAACATGGAAGTCTGTTTAAAGCATACATCATAGTGTACAAATGAAGCAAGTTAGATTTTTTTCATCATTATTTTTTATTAAGTTATTTTTGTCCAAAAAGTTTTTCATTTAAAATACACTTTAGAGTTTTAAATAATATACATAAACCATCCTTGCTGTGTGTAAGAACAGCCAAAGCAATACATTATATATTTACACTTTTACTTCACCAGTCCAGTTGTTTTCAGCACAGTGAGTACTGCATAAGACAAATGAATATCCCTGGATCTGAATAGGGCAATTGTGTAGCTCCTAGTTCCTGGTTATCATGAGGTCAAGAGTGAGAGCACTGACTGTTAGTAGAAGAAGCCTTATGCCATGGTCACAATGACTTGCGTACGAATCTCACAAGTCGTACAAATCTGGAACTTGTATGACGATCGTGGAGAAGAGACTGTTTTCCTACAGTTTTCTTACGATAGACTTTCAGCTCACACCAACAACTTACGACATTCTTGGGGAAATTAAGTCGTATGGCATCCTTGCGTGTGTTACGGTAATCCTACATCTATTTTGTATTGCACAGGAGCTGCGCAAAGCCGTATTAACAGTTTATAGTTTCTGCATTTGTAGACTTGGCGTAGAAAATCTTTGACAATACCATCGACGGCAGGTCATTGCTACGGTCATTGTGATCGTGGCTTGAGCTATGAATAATTTGAACGTTCTAACCAGCGACGAGAAACAGCGAGGGAAATCACAAGACTCTAAAGCTGTTAATGAAAAGCTACAAAACACGCTCCACAGCGATGCTTTAAATGACTATTTCAACATGACTGTTACAGAGACAAGGCGTTTTCACATGAATCTGACGCTGTTCAAAAAAATACCTGCAATAGACCTTACCATGAGTCTCTAAAAAGTTTAAACGTTAAGCACCAACAGCACTGTTCAGCACACTGGACAGGTCAGTTGGTTGCATGCAGGGTCACATGGGACAGAATAAGGTGGTTATTTTTTTTCTTTTGTTACATCAATTAATTGCATAGCCAATATTTAACAAATCAGATTCTTTAGCCTTCACAACACACACTGAAGTGGACTGTGTTCTGTAGACGTACTATGTAGCAGAATCACACAGGGAGACAGTGAGGAGACAATCTTCTCCATCAGTCAGTGCTGCCGCTGTTCCACAAACTGCACGATCTACGTCACTTCAAACAATCATCAAGCTTCTGAACCGGTCTGGACTTTGTTTTATCGGATCGACCTTACAACCTGCTCGAATGCTGCTCAGCATAAGCAAGGGTGAGAGGGGTGAAATGCCCTGATTTGAAGACTGTGTGGAAGTGTGACTTCTCCTTAGATTAACTTGGACACTTTTTCCTATGTTAAAGTGTTACTTTTGGCTGTTTGCTTCGCTTGAGCCTTAGAACGCTGATGGAAAGTAATGCAAAAAATTCAATACGCAGGTACGGGTCGTACAAATGCACTGGACTGAGTGGGGCTGGGGTGGGTCATGTATTGTCAAACATGCCTGACCCGCCCACCACTAATGAGAGAAATTTTCAGTATCGATATTTGTATGCAAATCAATACCAATTTGCATAAGCAAATGTTAAGGCAAGGCATTGATTTTAGAATTATTAGAGCTATTTCTTCATTGTTTTGTATCAAAGTCCTGTTTCGGATTTGTTTGTCCTTTTAGAGTGTCTTTAAGTTATTTGTATAATTAAAAAAAAAGCCTTTATGTGTAAAGTTATACTGGTAACGAGAATCGGTATTGAAAAAAAAAATCTTCCAAAAACTTGTTTGTATCAAAACCAGACATTTTGTGGTATTGACCTGTCACTACAGGTCATAAATCTAACAGACTTGTCATCAGCAGTGTGAGAGAATAGTCACTTTGGTCCTGTCTCTTCCTGCTTACAGTAGCCTGTATGCAAATGAACCAGTGGTGTTTTAGTTCCTTCAGACGTAAATAGTGTAAAGTGGTGCCAAAATAAATGTAGCGAAAGTGCAGTGAACCTACATCTTTTTTCAAAGTCTTTGGTTTATGCAGAGAATTGTATCACATCTAGACTTTTTCTTTTTAGAAGTCTCTATTTTTATCAGTCTTGTGCAATATTCTCTTTTTCAAACACACTGAAATTTAGATTTTTACTCTCTTAGCTATAATCACAATTTGTGTAGTAGTGAGTCTATACACACTGGTTTGACTTTCCAAATGGGCTTACAAAAATAAGCAACTTCTTCATGATAAACTACTTATATCACCAGGCCCTATACATATAGTATGTTCATACATTTTCTGGGCGGAGGATTGTGGGATGTCTCGTAGCTCATTTTTGCTGTTATTTAGCATTAGGTATTAGGGTAAAGGAACTATGCTACAGGCTCCTAACTTCCTACTGGCACTATTCGACCAGTTGCGGTAACATAGAAGCTACATAGAAGCTGTTGATTTGCTCTATTCGGATCTCTTAATTCAAACTCTTTAAAGCAGATGAGGCCGTGGACGACTTAAATAACACTAGACAGCGCTTTAGTTGCAGAGTCGTCCATGACATTAATTGATTATACACAATAAAGACTTAATATGTAAACAGGTTCCTTCATAGTTCCTGTTGGAGTCACTATCAGCTGCAACTGTGGAATGAGACAATCTTGCATTTCATTGAGACTTTCAGTGGGCTTCTGAATCCACTTCTCGCAGTGAGAGCAGCTCCCCCCGCAGGTCGAAGCTCCGCAGTGCAGCACTAGACTTCACAGTTGCCCAGAGGAAACCAACTGCTCTCCGGTTCAGTAAATGCTTTTCCAGTTTGATGCTTGTGGCTCCTACACAACTTCTTCCTGCTCTTCACGGTGGCCTCCAGAACCATCCCGTAGACCGCGTTGGCTGGCACATTGTCATACTCGATCTGCAAACAGTTCATAGACCATGTTTTGGTCAGTTTGAACAATACTTTGTACAGTGTTCATTCATTCTCAGCGGCAGTACCAGCTCGTTGAATGTGGGATTCCATTATTCCGAACCATCTTAGTTTCCTCTTGATCGCAGCCGTGGGTCCGTCGCAGCCGTGTGATCACATAAGTGTCAGGCTTGAGTTGCTGGAGTATTTCTAATCAGAATAAACAGTATAAATATTATATACAAGTGTTCATTCTAATAAATCACATCAAATACCAAACTCACAATGTTCTTCAGATGTTTGATCAGCACGGAGAGCTTGCAGTCTTGATAAGTAAGATTTAGTTGAATCTGAGGACGATCTTCTGCAAAAGATGCATACATATGTGTATAATGTAAAACGGCTTCAATCATTTGACTCAGAAAGATTAGGCACAGGAAAGATTTAAAATTTGCTCATTAGGTTGAGTCTCCACCTCTATTCTTAATGTCTTTTCATTTAACACAATACTGGTGTTTCAGTTTTCACGTGTCAAACATAAGGCCGGGCAGGATGCGGCTTTTCACATCACATCATTTTATGCAGCCATCAAGCCAAGTTTATTTGTATAGCACATTTAAAATCAACAGAGTTGTATTTCACTTACAATCTTAAATTTAGTGCCAGAAGTAATCTGAGTGTCTTCATTTTATTAGAATAAGTCAGTTTTTCAGACTACGGATGTATATTCAGAATTGTCACTTCAATAAACACAAAAATCAAATACAGACTGTTACTTGTAGAATGTCACAGATGTACCAATTGCACAATGCCAATGTGGCCCAACACCCCTGTCGTTTACCAGTCTGGGGAAAGTAAACAGTAGCTTATTGCATTATAATCGTTATTGAATTGAGTTTGTCTTTCTTTTTGCTTCTGATCCAGAAATGACAGAAGTTTATTAGGTTAATGAAGTTAAGTTCTGTTTTAGTCGGAGTTGTAAATAGATAACAATTTTGAGTAAGTCATAATAGTAGTGTAACACATTACTGTGACTAAGGTTACAATTCATTAAAACTACTTAGTTTAGAGATAGACTGATATATCGGCCGACCGATATATCCAGCCGATATTAGGCTAGTTTCCATATCAGCCTTATTTTGGTCGATATTTGATTAGGCAGTTGTAAACCTGCACTCTCAGTGATTAGCTGATTTCCAAACTGGTTTTGGAGAGAAATGATACAGTTTGTTTATATATATCTCTATTTTGTTGTGTTTTGAAAAGGAGCATGTTCTGTGATGTGCATAAACATGTTGGATTCATTAAACAATGAGAAAATTTTAGTTTAGATTGAACTTTTTTCTTTTTTGGATATACTATCTCATCTCAGCTATGTTTTTTTAAAAACTAAAATAAGAAAATCTGCATCAGAAATCGGCCTTTGAAAATCGGCCATTGAGATTGGCATCGGCTGACAACATGTAAATAACAAAACAAAAACAAAACACGGCATCGGTATCGGCCCAAGAAAAACTCTAATCGGTCAATCTCTAACTTTTTTTTTTGAATCCACAAACATGACTTCTTGTGTCAGATAGAACCACTCAGTGACACAGATCAGCAGCAGGACTAGGACCAGTTCACTTTTCTATTGTCGATTAAGTTAAAGGAGACCTATGTGTAAAATGTGCTTTTCTAAGTTTTTAACGTGGTCAAAACTGCCTTCTCTTAACATTTTGTTAAGAATGACTCATGCATGTTTGAGTCATCTTGTATTGTCCTGCAGCTGATGAATCAGAGAAGCCCTGTCCTCAACTACCACCCGCCCACTTGTCTCTATTTTATTGTAAATATTCAAATTCAAGTGTGGATTAAAATAGTAACAGCCACTTTACAACAATACAAATTATAACTTTGTAGCTTTCTACATTAAAATGTTGCAATGCTTGCTTATCACTTCTGCAGTTTTGCACAAGTAAATGGACCTCTTTCTCTTTTGAAGATGTTTTACAGAAAACAAAAAATAAATGACTGATCTACATATAATATTCCTAAACACATAAACACAAATTAAAGGTAACAAATGTAGTGGTAAAGTAATATGTAACTAATACTTTTTTCAGTACTTTTCCCAAACACTGGTTTCAATCCATTAAAAACTACTAAAGCAATAATTGTCATTTATCAAAAATATATCAGAATTGTCCCGTCTCTGCTTAGTTCATTTAAAACACATTACCTTCGTCTAGAGTTTGCTGGACCTCTTCAGGACCGTCCATGAACAGTTTGCACACAAACTCATTCTGCAGTGAACAGAGCAAATACAAGGTAATTATCAACAGATGGTGTGATTATTATTTCCCAAAAGCAAAGGCAGACATACCCCTCGACAGGGCCCTTCAAAGAGCTGCTTTAAGTATGTGTTCAGCATTGACATCTTTCTGGCTGGAGTGAAGGACAACTGAAACCAAGAGGGGAACCTAAGCAAAAGACAAGACCAAAACAAATGAGTTTAAAAGGTAAAAAAATATATATATATTAATATAGTGTATACTTTTTTCACTTCACTTACTGTGGCAAAGTCGAATCAATAAAGATCTTTTTAATCTGTTTGTGGATCAGTTCAAATTGTCCAAATGTCATGTTCTTTATAGTGAAACCATCATCTATGGATATTCGTAGTTCATAGATCTGCAAAGAAAACATTTAGTTGAACATACACTTTTACATACTGTGGTGATGGCATGCTTGTATTGGACACAGAGAAACATTCATAGATTTCCCTCAGATAATATTCACAAGCTGGAAGATTTTTTTTTTTTACCATTTGTGCATCTGAGTGTGAATAGTCTTTACAATCTGCCTATTTTTCCACTACAAGGTTAGCCAATTGTTTATAAATATATACATTTACAAGATCATTTTAGCTTGTCTTATTTTGGACATGATGGTGTAGTCTGAAATGGGAGCAGGTTGTTAGATTTGGAACTGAACTGTCACACAGAGCCTGACATATATTCACACATTTGATATTTCTCCCTTGATTACTAGTCTGAGCACACGCAGACACCTGTGGATAAAAAAGACTCACCAGTTGTTTTCCGTCGCTGAAGGTTCTTTGAATGACAGCGTCCTGGATGTTTGTGCTGGTGGAAGGTGCTCCCTCCTCACTGTTTGCACCTCCTGTTTTTTTACCTTGAGCCAAGTTGTGAGTCATAAAATTGAACTTCACAAACACACATTTCAGGCTCTCCTCAATCTTCCTGTGGTAAATGACAGACAAAACATCAAGAAATCATGTGTAAGGCTTTGCTTTGTGTCCATAAAGTTCTTGTTACATCGTGAAAAAGGAGGTGGCCTCCAGGTCCGTGTCGTGTGGGCGCAGGTTGTTCAGAACAAACTGTAGGACACTATTGCTTTTCACTTCAGGCATTCCGGCGTGAAGCATCTGAAACAAGAGTATTCTGTCAAACATCATCTTATGTAAAGTAAAGCCACATTGGACACGACATTATAATATCATTGGTGATAATATCAGAATAAATGTGGGGATGATAGAAAAGTTAGGATATTGTGCAGATACTCATTTTTGCAGATACTAATTTTGTGACATTCTAAAGCTGACGTCACGGCATTCTAAATGTCAGCAGTGAGTGGCGAAAATGTCAGAATCAAAAGAGACAAATTCCATTTTCTCTTGTAAGGCCTCCAAACACTCGTAAAATAGAAGAAAGCAGCTACAGATTAATAAAAGATATAAATAACTAGTAGTGCTGAATATTGAGTTTGTATGTGACATGTAAACAGAGAAAACCAGGTAAACAGTAGCAGAAAAGCAGAAAAACTACACACTTTAGAATCTCACAATTTGTTTGTTGAGTGAAAAATGTGTTATTCAAAAGTAAAAATGTTCAAAGTTTTTAACTGTCACTCACTAACAAGCAACTTAGCTGCACTCTGCACTGTTGTCGTGACAACAGAAATGCTTCTTGATAAAATTTGTGCCAAAAAAGAGAAAATTAGCCCCCAAAAAGCTAAGACACATGCTATTAGGTATTCTTATCAGACTTTCGCCACTCAGTCAAAAAGTTGAGGAGCATTTAAAAAATAATAAATAAATAAAATGAAAATAAAAATATGTTAGATGTACTTATGGTGCGTTCCAGGTAACTGGGATTTGTAAAAATGAACTGGTAAATACCACTTGTGAACTGGGACCTGGTCGAGGAAGTCCCACTTCACATACAAGATAAACGATCACCACAATAAATGAAACTGGAGGTTTAACTGACACAAAAACAATGTAAAATTGATTACAGGTTATTTAGCGTTACTTTTGTTTAGCCTAAAGGTTTGCATTAGCCATAATGTTTTCATTTGAGTTGATTATGTTGGAACGCTCTGAACTGGGAAATGGTATTTTTCAAGTGAGAAATATTCCAGTTCCCAGTTGCCTGGAACGCAGCATTAAAGCCTTGTTTTTACACCTCACAACTATAGAAAAGACAAATGTTAGAAATGCCAAGCTTAGGCAACCTTGATTTACAGTATATCGTCAAGTTTATCGTTATAATGCAAATACTTTCTTTTATTTGTTTATAAAACTTTTGTAATGCCGATAT
>JBBPFD010000145.1:0-75025 GCA_038363315.1 Mugilogobius chulae
CTGAACTACACTCTGAGTGACACCGCTGCCGCAGCCACAGCGCAGCAGTAGCTGCTGCAGAGCTGTCACCTGTTTAAAGGCATAAAGCCGAGGTGATGGGAGAAAAGAAGCAACACTGTGGTGAGGTACGAGCATAGATTATTTCACCGTTTCATGGAATTATTACAATCACCAACAAGTCGGTTGTTTTAAGAGTTATGGAGAGATGTACACTCATGAGGTCTCGCTGCCCTGGGGAATGCAGGGAAAATGATGAGCTTTGATTGCTCGGTGTAACGGGTGGTACCTTGGGGTGTCGCTGCAGCCCCACAGCCAAGCGAGGGTTTAAGGGGAAGTCGGCTGTTTGCCCGCGTAGGTGCCAGTTTCCGTGGGAGGCCAGAGCGTTTGCTGGGCCCACGCTGTGTAATTGTTGTAAGATTGTATGGTGAGTTTTACAAAGTTTTATTCTCATGGTTGTAATGTTTTAGTGTAAGATGGCAATGTTTACAAGTGTTTTTATTTTTTGTCTCATGTAGGACCACACGAGGGTCCTGTGGTAGCCCAGGGTGTGGTGGCGTTGATTGTGTGTGAGGCAATTACGACACACAGGTACAACATTTTTTAGATTTTTATAGATTAAAATGTATTTGATGTAACAGTGTTTTGTAATTTTGTATTTTAATTTTTTTTACAGTGAACATTGCTCTCTGCTGTCCTTTCGTTTTGGGTTTATGTTTTTTTTTCAGGTAGTCCGCCTGGGTTTGGAGGCAGGTTGTTGGCCTATGTGAAGGCGGACTAACTTTATTTCTGTTTGTTTGTCTGTCTGTCGTTTTAGTTGGTCACTTCCCTAAAAAACTCATCAGGGTAGATAAGAACTGTAATCAAACCTGACTTTTGCAGTGCTTGCATGCGGTGTTTTGTAGTGTTTACCTGATTGCAGTGGGTTTTTGTTTGCGATTAATCGCCTTACCAAGAGTTCATTCAGGTTTCAGAAAGCAATTATCTAGTCCTGTTTACGAGTAACACTGGGGAAAACCCAATTGTTTGTATGTGTCCTCAATAAATAATGTTTAAAGCTTTATCTACGACTCACTGACTAATATCTGTTACATACGCATGGTATCATACCATGCGTAGCACTGGTATGTATGTTTTAAATGTCTGAATGTGTACATTTTAAGCAAAGCCCCCAATGTTAAAAATGAGTTTACCATCTAGGATTAGCCCAGAGAGCCTCCCTTAACTGGGATTACTTTGCCACGTCTGAGGTCACTGTATCCATGACTTTTCCAAACCGATGAGCAGGCCCGGGTCCAAGGGAAGTGCACAGGAGCTGGTCCTCCTGTATAGGTGAAAGCTGTGCCTTGTTCTCTTCAAACGCAAACAAACTGGTATGGCAAACTGATATCCTACTGAACTCTGTGCCAAGGCCACGTGTGGCGCAGTGGATGCGTAGGCCTATAACCTCTGTGGACATTATTTATCGACTATTCTGGATATTGAACATTTTGTGCATATGTGCCAAGTCAACAAAGTCATATGAAAGCGTTTTAATTATAAATTATAGGCTATATCTGTTCCACCTATTTATATTAAATTTAAATAAATTGTCTATTTTTTTCTAGTTTGGTCTTCTGTCCTTTTAAAGAGAAGCTAAACCCTAAAATATTTTTTTGGCTGTTAAACTATGTATATGGTGTTTAAATAGCATTGTCTACTGTTCTGAGTAATTTTTTGGCATTTTTAGTGCAAACTGATCAAATTAGCAGATTCAGGTCAAAAATGGTCAACAAACTGGCTGTGTCTCTCATGTCAGCTCCAGGTTCTCTGTGACCTCAGCGGTATTTTCCACTCAAAATGAAGCAACTACTGTAATTGCAGACACCTGCTGTCAATCCAGTCACACTGCTGCTCTCCTCTCTGATCCCCTCCTTTGCCCTTCTCCCAACGCTTTTCAATGAGTTTGCAGTGTTTCAAATGTGTTTGTGGGTAGAGTTTAGGGGGTGAGCTTCACTTTAAAGTCCACTTACCTGTGTGACCTTTTGCTGCATCCATGTCCCCTGGAAACTCGGAGGTATCTACGTAACGATCGGACCTCCCAAAATCAGAGCGTTCATGACAGCAGCTTGTGGAACACACGTGGAGCAGTGACACTAACAAACATTTGCATCCACTTCATCTGGATTTTCTTTGCAGATTCGTGAAAAAGTCATGTGAAAACTCTTATTATTGTAACTCATGAACTTCCTGAGGAGCTGTATCTTTTCTTGTTGGTAAAAGTCTGCTAAATAAATAATTTCGGACATTACCTGTAAAGGTGCATTGATGTAAACTCATTTAGTCTGCGTTAGGGTTTTAAATGTGTTGTACTGGTGAAGCAGAACTCTCAGTGTGATATAAAACTAAATCCCTGTCATTTGAGTCAGTGCCCTGCTCCAATCTCATGCGGTCCTGCCCTGCCTGCCCAGGCCTCTTGTCATTTGAACGCAAACTAGAGAACTCGGCTCCAACACTTCCGGGCGAGTTTCCGCGCTGAAATTCCCTCCCGAGCAGTGTTCAAACGCATCTTTCTCCAGTCGGAGCTCGGAACTTCACAGTTTCCGAGAGAACATGAATGCAGCATTAGTATGGTGCGGGTTACTATACTTTTTAAAAGTACTTCAAATTTGGATGGCATTGAAAGGGGACTCTTTAGTGAAATTGATTATAAATTAAAGGTATAATTCTTATATATATATTTTAGTGCCCCCATGACACTCGGTTACACATAGTAAGAATTAAACTTAAATATATTAACATTTTATTTATAGAATGTAAGCACTGTAATGCAGAAAAGGGAGAGAGAAAAAACAAAAGCAGAATCCAGATTTAATGTAAACACTTATTTCTCTTCTCTCATCCACAGTAACACAAACTTTAGACATTTGTATCAGTGCATCGTCAAAAGGACCAGTTGAGAGTGGAGCCTACTTTTTCTAAATGAATTGTTTTTGGTACACGTTTAGCAAGTGGAGACACATTCAGAGTAGTCAGATGTCAAATACAACCATCAGGAGAATGAAGCACCTTAGATAAGGTTAGAAAACGTTCGACCAATAAATATTTAGCTTTGGAAATGTCCAAAACGTGTGTATGGTCTGCTGCAGAGTTTTTACATCTAGAACAGGAGTCAGATACTGAATGCCTTTGGGTTCACTTATTATTAGTACGGTGTGTTCTATATTTGATCTTGAATTGTGTAAAAGTTTCTCAGTAAGTTATTTGACTTGGACACAGTGGAATGGGATTGTACGTTTCTTCTAATCTAGTCTCTATGTGCAAAAGACAGAAAACCAAAACTTAAAGTGACACATTTCCTTTTTTCAGTCTACAGTTTATGACCACTCCAGAGCAAAGAGCAGTCTGTCAGCTTCAACATGGCCCGACATAAACCAACCTTCGACATCAGAGTGTTTACATTCAGTCCAGAAAAGCTTCGACATCAGAGTCTTTACATTCAGTCCAGAAAGCTTCGACATCAGAGTCTTTACATTCAGTCCAGAAAAGCTTCAACATCAGAGTGTTTACATTCAGTCCAGAAAAGCTTCGACATCAGAGTGTTTACATTCAGTCCAGAAAAGCTTCAACATCACAGTCTTTACATTCAGTCCAGAAAAGCTTCGACATCAGAGTGTTTACATTCAGTCCAGAAAAGCTTCGACATCAGAGTCTTTACATTCAGTCCAGAAAAGCTTCGACATCAGAGTGTTTACATTCAGTCCAGAAAAGCTTCGACATCAGAGTCTTTACATTCAGTCCAGAAAAGCTTCAACATCAGAGTCTTTACATTCAGTCCAGAAAAGCTTCAACATCAGAGTGTTTACATTCAGTCCAGAAAAGCTTCAACATCAGAGTGTTTACATTCAGTCCAGAAAAGCTTCAACATCAGAGTGTTTACATTCAGTCCAGAAAAGCTTCAACATCAGAGTGTTTACATTCAGTCCAGAAAAGCTTCACATCAGAGTGTTTACATTCAGTCCAGAAAAGCTTCGACATCAGAGTCTTTACATTCAGTCCAAGAAAAAGCTTCGACATCAGAGTCTTTACATTCAGTCCCAGAAAAGCTTCGACATCAGAGTCTTTTTACATTCAGTCCAGAAAAAAGCTCTTCGACATCATGGATGTCTATTACATTTCAGTCCCAGAAAAGCTTCCGACCATCATGAGTCTCTTACAGCTTCCAGTCCAGAAAAGCTTCAACAATCAGAGAGTCTTTTACATTACAGTCCAGAAAAAGCTTCAACATCAGAGGTCCCTTTACATTGAACAATCATCCCATACCAACTTCCAGCCCCAGACGACATTTACCAAGAGCCTCCTTCAGCTCACGAGCTGTGTTCTACATGGTTAGGTCCACTCCAAACAGCCTGGCCTTGTTCTACAAAGCACTAAAACGAGTCATCAGAATGAAGTCACAATGGAAGTATTTACAGAACTCATCTGATGGGCAGAGAAGTAACTAAGTATTTTTACTCAAGTACTGTACTTAAGTATAGTTTTTTCTGAGTATCTGTACTTTACTTGAGTCTTACAAAATCTGGTGACTTTTTACTTTTACTTGATACATTTTTCAAGAATTACCAGTACTTTCTACTCCCTACATTTTGTAATCAGGTTAGTTACTTTGTAAGCCCACCAGGTCAAACATGCTGCCTTCGTGTATCAGGACTTTGTGAACATATTAGCAAGTGAAAAATGCCAAAAACTTTTTAGTTCCTAACAAAAATGACAAGCTTATCACATGATAAGAGTCAGATGAAATGATTCAGATGGTTTTATTTGATTTACATAGATTATATGACTTGTTTCGATGTGTTTTCTACCTTGTTTCAAAACATATTTTAAGGTAAATTATTTGCTAATGAAGTCAAACATTTTTACTCACCTCATTGGCAAAGTTGACTCACTCTCACATCTCTTGAAAACATCAGGAATGTCTTGAAACAAGCTGACAAATATCTAGTATTGTAGTTTTAACCAGGAGTAGAGAATAACTTTAGCAGTGTGATTGTACTTTTTACTTTTTCACTTAAGTAAATTTACACACGTTTACTTTTATACTTTTACTCAAGTAAAGCAGTTCCAGCAGGACTTTAACTTTTATCAGAGTCGCTTTTTCTATAGGTAATTGTACTATTACTTGAGTGGTGAATTTCAGTACTTTTGCCATCTCTGCCGATGGGTAAATGTTGAATTATCACATCAGAGAATTAAAATGATCGCACACATCCAAACTGTTTTTCATTTGGGCCAGAGCAGTTTCTATGACATAAACACCTCTTTATACGATGCTCAATCAATCCAGAAGTTAAATATGATCTCCTCAGTTTGGGAGGTGAAATAATACAACATCTCTTCTTTTCCGAGCCCAAGTCAAAGTGATTTACATAAATATCAACAGAACTCAATCATACTTTATTATAAGTAAAATAAAGCATTGATTCACTCATTCTTTCCTTCATATGATGTCTCCATTATTGCTCATGCAGCATAGTTTTGTATCTATGTTTAGTGTCAACACGGGGCAGACGCAGCTGAGGAACTGTTGGTGCTCTTGATCAATATTATCACAGAACAGCACTAAAGCTCACACTGTGTTGAGCGTTTGCTGATCCTGGATCAGTTTTTCAGTCTTTTAGGCCAGCTCAAGTTAGTCCAGATGAAGAAAATACCTGTAAATGATATGTACATTTACATAGAGTGTTAGTGACTTAGAATTATTGATCATACATCGTACAGGGGGTTAAAATATTGTACAAATACTAGAATTATCAATGGTTCATTTGAAATAAGCCTGCAGTCTTTATTTTTAACACTACATCATGTAAACAAAAAATAAACCTTGATATTCCTTCTAAATAAATCTTCACTGTTATTTGTCAAATTAAAAATAAGTCACTTTACAGATTTCTTGGGAAGAAAACATGAAAACAGGGCAGCACGTACATGGTAACATTGTGTGTTTATTTCAAAAATATAGAAACACAAATGTCAAAAAATATTGTGCAATCACTTTTACAGATGATCGAAAACCTGGAAGCTCAGATTTACAGAACAAGAATCAAAACCATACTGCAGCTGTCTGTGGTCAAACAAACACTTCCCTCTCCCCAGACGCCTCCTGTTTTATGGACAATAAGACATGTGCCAAAAGGCTTTTCTTACGTTTAAAGGTTCTATATGATGCGTTCATTGATTTACTGACATTTGACATTATTCAGTGGTGCAGCAGTAAGAACTCTGACCTCATAGCGGCTTTTTATGCCAAGTTTGCATGTTCCTGTTGCCTCTGCCACTAAAGCATGTCCACTCTACCCAACAATGTAGATGGAAAGTAGTGCGTCTGAATGAAAGATATTGTTGGAGTAAAAATCTGCAATAACTTTGAATACACAGACCTTTTATCCGAAAAATGCTTTAGTCAGATAAACTCTCATTATTTAGCAGTAGTTGTGATTGTTTCTATTTATTTGCACTTTTTTTCTATTTTAGCAGTGTTTTGTGACTTGCAGCAGGGCTATTCAAATGGTGGCCCACTAAGCAGTATGTTTTGAACCAGCGTGAACAAATTGACCGTGAACCATTTTTGCCAGCTCAGAGTTCTCTCAAAGGTTAAGCCTTACATACCATGGAATCAATTTGAGAAGTTGATTCATTTGTTTGTGACATCGCGCTTGGATTATTGTAATTCCCTGTACTATGGTCTTGACTCTTCTTCACTAAAACGACTACAGTCAGTCCAAAATGCAGCAGCGCGGTTGTTGACTGGTACAAAGCGTTTTGAGCACATTAGCCCTGTGCTTCAACAACTTCATTGGCTTCCTGTATCTTTTAGAATTCAATTTAAAGTTTTATTGCTTGTTTTTAAATCTTTGCATGGTTTAGCCCCTGTGTACCTGTCAGAAATGTTGTCTTCCTATGCTCCAGTGAGAACCCTGAGGTCATGTGACCAACTGCTTTTAGAGTGCCCTAGGTCAAGGCTTAAGACCAGAGGTGACAGGGCCTTTGCAGTAGCAGGTCCAAAACTTTGGAATAGTCTTCCCCTGAATATCAGATCAGCCTCTTCTGTTCAGAGTTTTAAGTCTCTACTAAAAACACATTTCTTCAGGCTGGCTTTTAACACAAGTTGAGATGAACATTTTTAATTTCTTTTACATTTTCTTAAACAGTGTTTTTATTTAATGTCTATTGTACTTTGACTGTGTACAGCACTTTGGGCAGTGTGTACTGAATTTGAAATGTGCTATATAAATAAACCTTGACCTTGACCTTGATAGTCAGTGTGGTTTTTAATGCACAATGTTAGCTTTCATTCATCCATCATTTAGCCAGATGTTGTTCTGCCTTTTAAATGGCTTCATCCTGGTTCAATCTGATGTCATCAAAATGTAGACTTAAGTTTAGTCTTGTTTTACAAACTTCTGGTTGTTGATTACGTTGGATTTGCTTTGGCTTTGTCCTGTTTTTGTATTTATTTCAGTGAAATTAGTCGTTTCGAGTGGTTTGTGGATAGTAGATGGAAAAACATATTTGCAGTTCACTTTTGTAGCTCTCCAAAACATAAATAGAACTACTATATACCATCTGCCTTACAGATTGTGCCTTGGACTTAAGCCAGTCTTGACTTGGACTTGAAGGTCACGGACTCAGGACTTTGACTTGGAGCCTTGTGACTTAAGACAACTTGATGCGTCTCACTTTTATAAAAATCTAAGAAATTGTATAAATACCGAGTCAGTAAAAGTAAAAGGACTTGAAAGTAAAAGCAGAGGACTTGGACGAGACTTGGAACGTGACAGACTCTCATTCATTTTTGCCACTCACAGGTCACATTTAGAATGATGTAATGTCATCTGCATAACCTCTATTGACTTGAAATACTCACATGAAACAAAGCAAAACAACACAAGTATATTTTTTGCATAATATAGAACCTTTAGCGATGAACACACAGACGTCCTTCCTCCAGCTCTAGTCAGGGATCGCTCACCGTTTGGAACCACAGACAGAAAACAGACTCATTGCATTGATGAATGTTGTGTGCACTTTTACACTTTGTATAAAAATAGAAATCTGAATTTACAGCAGTTTTCTTTCACAAACTGTTCAGGCGAAGCAGACTTAAGGGTGAGTTCACACATGTCCTGGTTTTGTACCACTTAGAGACCAGTTTAAATCCAATTTTTTTTCTTAATATAATATAGCATTGCCCCGGAGTTTTATTTTACTGTGAGTGATGCTGAATATCCAACTTATGCTGTGCTGATGCAGATACGCAGTAATGAAGGTGTGTTGGCATCTAAAAAGCTCAGTCTGACAATGCTCAAAAGAAAGAAGGTTTTTTTTAAATATGATTCAAACTAGCACTGTATTTTTTGATAATTAAACAATGTTAGAAAAGTTTCTTTTTTCCACATGAGCAGTGGCCTCTGGGCCAGAGGTTCACTACATGTTATATCCTCAACATGAAACTAGTTTGAACATTGCAAAACAGCTGCTACATTAGGTTTATGTGTCAAATCTAAGTCAGAAGACTTTACCAACATTACTTGTTGTCATTTGGATGCAGAACAGGAACCAGGTGAGGAGAAGATTAGATAAACCAGACTAGACAGAATCAAACCAGGTCTAAGCAAATACAAGTTATACCAGTAATTACAAAACATGTTTTCTAATGTTTGGAAGATGGGTCATAGGCCATATTTCTTTAGTTTATGGACCTAATCTACTAATCTACCTAATCTGGTAAACAGCAGGTATTTAAATTCACCTGTAACTGATTGTAGTCTGTTTAATAACGAACCTTTCCAATCCATTGATCAATTCTGTTTAATTTTATAAATGTAATTTCAATATTTTTTGAAACAACACTAAGAGGAATTTGGAAAGGAAGTAACAGATTGTCACAATGCACTTTTTGATTCTATTCATCTTTGTTAAGTTTCCTTTTAAGGTCCAGAGTGAGGTCCAGACTGAAGTCCCAGTGTGGTCCTGGTGTAGCCCTGGTGTAGTGTACATTTTCTGAGCTGTGGACAAATGTAAACTCACCCTTATTAAAGATAGAACATTTGGAAAAACGACCTGAGTGGTTTTGGCAGAAACCATTACAAACTCCATTTCCAGCGTTGGCCCATGTGACACCAAAAGTACAACAACAACACATTTAAACATTAGAATTCTTCATTTGGGGTTTGATTATGATTATCTGTTACAAAAGTACATGTAATTATAATTATTTAATGACTTTGTTGCTTGGGTCATCCACCATTAAAACTACTCTGATCAGTTTATAAGAAAATATCTAAACAAAATGAAATGGTGTAATAGCTGTCTGATGTTTTCCTGCAAAAGGCACTTGAACTTCTCTGTCTGAGCATTTCATCAACATTCGAAGGCCCTGTTTACACGGCAGCTGTGGTCATGGAAACGCATCGTTCTGTGAAAAGCTGCACTACAAACACTTGTCCTGCAAACGGTGCTGCGCTCCACACGGCACCACAGCAGAAGTACAAACATGCGAGATCATTCTTGGATCATGTGCTTTACTGGGACATTGATCTAAGAAAAAAAAATGTCTTCAAGCACAAAAAAATCATTCAGGTACGGACTCCAAGAATGTGATGTTGTTTAGCTCCTGTGTTTTTCTTTTTGATGTGACTGAATATAATAAAAGGCAACATAATGGATTTGGAAAAATTCATTCTAAAGTGAACTGGAGCATTTACATGTACATTCTCACGGGTTTCTAAACTGAGCATTACCTCACGTTGACACTGTTTAAGATACAGAACATGGATCAGAATATTATACAGATTAAGTGGTTATTGTTTCTGAAGGCTTGAATCCCAGTGTGGGGCTTTGTTTACATGTTCTCCCTGTGTCTGAGTCAGTTTTCCCAGGTTTTCCAGTTTTAACCACTTAAACTAGAAAGAATATGTAGAATAATGACAGGCCTGCCACAATAATGACTATATCGACTTGGCGATTGGCAATATTTTGGGGGATCATTAGAAGATTTGAGCTGTTCAGAGTGAGATATATTATTTTGCTCTGCTTAAGGTTTGGACTCTGAACTGGTAAATGCATGAGAGATGTAAGTTTGGAATTTTCCAGGATCAAGTTTATGGTTTCTACATTTACTGGACTGGATTTCAAAATTCTCTGCTTTTGATCCGTTTCAGAAGCTTGAAAAATACCAAACACAACTGTGCACCAGTGGTTTTATAAACTAATGCAGACAAATGTTTTCTTTGATTCTTCAGATCAAAGTTTTAAGACTTTATATTTCCAGAACTGGATTTCAACCGAAAAGCTAAAGGGTTAATACATTCCAGTTCAGGAGTTTTTTCAGTGTTTCATAGTTTGTGTTTTACCACTTCTGATCCCGATACTTTGGCTAACAGAACCTGCTGATCCTCCATGTCAATCGATAGTGGTACAGAAACTGAAATAGCTCTTTTTTTTCCCAAAAGAAAACTGGTCATAAAGTGTTATGTTATGTGTTTTTAAGTACAAGTCACAACATAACACTTAAAGTGAATAAAATCAAACATTATGAGACGTTATGTATCCACACCAGTCAGAAATGTGTCTCATTACGTCCAATTAAAGGCACAACAATGATATCGGCTGAACCGATATTATGAAGGAGATACCGATATCCGATCGGTGCTTCCCTAGAAATAATGGGACTTCTAAACATGCAGCCTTTGTGATTTGCCAATTGTATCAAATGTAGAGGACACATTTCTCTACACGGACCTTAACCTTATCTAGAAACAGCAACTTCTTATCTGGTGACGAGGATCACAATTCTACAAATGAACCACCAATAATTATTGTAAGGAAACAACATTATTGCTTATCTATGAGCTATAGGTATACTCCGATTGTTATTCGTTTTACCAGATTTACTAGATTGTCATGCTTTGCCATGAAGTTTGTTCAATATTAGGGCTGTTACAGGTCAATTGGTTAATTACAACTAATCAATGTTAACTGGTTTCTTTATAGGCTTCAAAACACGTCCTGAGAAAAAACTGACAGTGTTTTCCACAACTCAAATTATCAAGTTGAAGTGACTTTTGTGTTCTCTTCAAAAATATTATTGTGACAGGCCTAATTCATCCCCCTGATCTGACAATGGCATCTTCATAAAAAAAAACAAAAAATAAACATAATGGTGAATCTCTAATGACAAGAAAGAACACTTTATCAATAAACCATTTAGAAATACAGCAATGTTACTGTATTTAGTGATTTTCAGGCCATAAAATAAACTCTTTCTTTGGTCTGTTCTCCGTGTGACTTCACGATAAGGCTTTACATCCACACTCAGGTCCAGGCGGGTCGTACGTCCATCCGGGAGGCGGCGCGAGGTAAATCCTCTTTCCCCTGGACATGAAGCTAACCACGCCTCTGTAGCTAGCTCTGGGGACGCCCGACTTTAAGTCCTCCATCACGCCCAGGTTTTTGGCCAGGATTTTGAACCCGTCTTTGTAGTACTGCAGCCTGAACGGGCCCGGTCCAGCGAGCTTCCCCTGCTTCACGTCTTCGTAAGAAACTAGGGGCGCGCTGTACACCTCCTTCTCAAAATGAACCCGATACGTTTCCTCGTTCAAGTAACTCAGGTCTAGTTTCGTAAAAGGCACAAATTCAGAGTTGAGCTTGATGAATTTTAAGTATTTGTCGTAGAACTGTCCCAAGCTGACGCCCTGGCGCCCGAAAGTTATGGTCCGTGAGATCTCGGGCCGGATGCAGCCGCGGTTTCGGCGTTGCTCGGGCTGGCGCATCCAGTCGTCCCAGAACGCGGCGGGCCACTTGGGTTCCAGCTCGTGCCACTCCTCCTTCAGCAGCATCCAGCCCAGACCAGGGAAGAAGTCTGTGCGGTAGAGCAGGCTGGCGGCGCTCGGGTCCACGAAGCCGTCGCGCCCGTTGTCGTTCCAGCGGACACGCACCACAGGCTCGGGTCCGACCGCAGCAGAGGGTACAGCGCCCGGAAGTACTCGAAGAAGTCTGGGGACACCTGGAAAACACAGAACATCAAACTGTAATATATTTAAACTGCAACTAAGGATTATCTTGGTAATCAGCAATTATACTTGTTTAGAAACTCAAAAGTGACTTGAAGACAAGTTATTAAGTTTGTCAAAAGTATCGAATTTCAGACATTAATCAACACTAAAACTGGCACCACACTAGATCCTCAGTTGTAGTATTGATACTTAAAAAATAATAATAATAAAATTGGACATTTCTGAGGATTTTTAAATAATCCCGAGCTATGTCAAAACCAGTTTAAAACCAAACTGTGTAAAAAAGAATATATTTCTTTTCTGTGCTGAAAATGTCAGTTTATTTAAAAAGCTAATTATTGTGGTACCATTTTAGTATCAAGAATGAAGTCTATTCCTTTATTATGAAATTTAGTTTCATGACACTTGGTGTGGGCAAACAAATTTTTACATAAAAAACACTGATTTCTATTTAATGTGAGGCTCCTGGGATGTTTGGAACTGATATAAAGACAAGTTATTGATTATTCAATACTACATTAGTTAATCGAACGTTTGGTGGGCACTAGCGCCTGTAGCGTGCCTGCCCGGGCATCACAGGTGAATCACAAAACTGTTTTGATACAGATATTTAAGACATAATAGTTGCGATAGTTGTTTGGACAAAACATCGTGAAATCCTGGAGGGACTGTCTTCTCTCATTCACACGTTTCTCTGATGATGTGAAGCTGCTGCAGATAGAACAGTGGTCCTTAACTTGGGGGTCGTGAAATTATTTTAGGGTTACCAAGATGAAAATAAAATATTTGTTTGACAACATTTCAAATGCAGCTATAGCCACGTTTCCATTAGCCTGGGTTCCCTGACCGGTTCACTTTTTAAAGGTGGGGTAGCTCACTTTTTAGTTGTAAAATCCTAAACTTTGTGCTTTCCAGTAAAAAGTATGTAGTAAATACAGCACTTTGTCTGAACTGAATAATAAAGAATTTTAGTTCTAATCAGGAGCTGAATGCTGCGCTCTGATTGGCTGAGCTTGGGGCGGTCGCTCCAGTTTCACTTTGTTGTTTGTAAAAAGACGTTTTATAAGAGATAAATGCAACCAAAATGGATACATGTCGATATTAACCATGTGTTGAAGTATTTATGAGAGAGTTGTCAGATTTAAAACCTAAATCGCGCTTGCAGTGTGAAAATCAGCTTCCCCACCTTTAAGTTGAGCGTTTCACTGCAGGTCCAGGGTTTGCTACGTGAGCAGCTGATGTCACTCACACATTACACGTGCTTTCTTTAAATGAATTATACTTTTTCTTCCTGGCGTCAATTTCACAGGATCAAGTTGGCGTCTGCTCTTTTGTCCAATCATTGTGCCTAAAGAGAGGACCACAGTGGAGCTGGAGGGTCCAGGGTGAAAGTGGGGTCAAAAGCAGCTGACTCTAGACCCAGCCAAGTGAAGCAGAACGGGGAGGAAACAGCTTAGGACGGTACAGACCCAAGAGAAACAACAGAAACATTTCACTTTCATCCGTCGAGCAGAGTGGAGTGGAAAATGGACATTATAGATGTAAATATCTGAAACTAACGATGACTAATGTGTCATTCTTTTAGTTCCAGATAAAGCGTTTGCCCTGCTCTCTCACCTCGAGGTCGTCTTCCACAATGACCACAGCAGAGTGTCCCAGCGTCTTGAAAACCTGGTTCAAGGCCCAGCGATAGTGTCTGGAGATCTTATAGTAGCCCTGGAACTTCTTATGCTCGGGTCGCACGGGCAGGTCACTCAGGTCAGGCTGCTTCAGGTGGGTCACTCTGCTCCGTAACTCTGGATCACAGCCGCAGTGTCCTGGTGCCCACAGTCCTGAGAGAGAGGTGAAAGGAGAGGGACAGGGAGAGGGAGAGGGAGAAAAGAGGAGAGGGGAGAGAGAGAGGGAGGGAGAGGGAGAAAAGAGGAAGAGAGAGAGAGGGGGAGGGAGAGGAGAAGAGGAAGAGGAGAAAAGAGGAGAGAGGGAGAAGAGAGAGAGAGAGAGAGGGGGAGAGGAGGGAGAAAGAAAAGAGGAAGAGGAGAGAGAGGGGTAAGGGAGAGGAAGAGGAAGAAAAGAGGAAGAGGGAGAGAGAGAGAGAGAGAGAGAGAGAGAGGGGGGAGAGGGAGAAAAGAGGAAGAGAGAGAGAGAGAGGGGTGAGGGAGAGGGAAAGGAAGAGGGAAGAAAAGAGGAAGAAGAGAGAGGGGGGTGAGGGAGAGGAAGAAAAGAGGAAGAGAGAAAGAGGGGTGAGGGAGAGGGAGAAAAGAGAAAAGAGAGAGGGGGTGAGAGAGAGGAAGAAAAGAGAAAGAGAGAGGGGGAGAGAGAGAGAGAGGAAAGAGGGAGGGAGAGAGAGAGAGAAAGGAAAGAGGGAGGGAGAGAAGGGGGATCTTTAAATGTCTATTATGATACAAAGTAATGCCAATGCAAAGTGCATTGTGTAACTTTCTGGAGGTGAAAAGTTAACTACTCCAATCAGTTGGAATAGAAAGTTAAAACCATACTGAGACATTCTGAATAATATAAAAACATGTTTATTCCATATTGCTTGGGTGATTGGGTGGAGCTTGTGTGTGTTACCTGAGAGACGATGATGGGGTGGAGCTTGTGTGTGTGTTACCTGGGAGACGATGATGAGGTGGAGCTTGTGTGTGTTACCTGGGAGACGATGATGGGGTGGAGCTTGTCCGAGGGCTGGTGCTGCAGCAGTTTGTCGATGCAGCGGCGCACAGTGACGCGGTTACAGGCCATGACCAGGATGGGGATCACAGGGAGAGGCGGGGGGCCAGGCCGGCTCCGGTTGGAGGCTTTGGGCGGGAGCAGCTGGTGCTGAGGAGGGAATCATAGTCGAGTTTTGGCAAATCTCTTTAGAATCCTCGAGTAGTTCAGACCAATCACAGCGCATCATTGTTTATGAGTTTGATTGATTTAACGTTGCTGCTGAGTCTGCCTGCACTGTGCTTAAGACCGGGGCTGCCCGAACTTTATCCATAGCTGACCAAAATTTGTTCTTTTTTTCCTCGAAGGGCCACAATGAATGATCTTGCAGCATGCCTAAAACAATGATCCAGCTGCCTGTTTGTTGTTGGACAGCAGCTAACTGCTGATGTGATCTTGGCCTATACAAGTAAAGTGAATGGAATTGAAACCGTATATTTGCAATAAAATCGTAGATTAAATTGTACTATATTTTCATGTTTGAGAGGAGTACAGAGGTTTTGCACTGACATCATTTTATTCCAAAAATGCTTAGCAACATTTGAGTGGCATTTCTTCAATGTATTTCTTTGTTGTCATGGCAACGACTTGTCTCCTGACAGCAGTTGATCATTTAGGACATTTTAACTGCAACAAACTTTTCTTCTTATAAAGAAAAATTCCTAAGTTCAACTGTGTGTGATTCCAATGTCTGATAAATGTGAGAAGCTAAAGTCTTGTTGTTTATCTGCTTTGCTACAACTGTGTTTACATGTCAGTTACAAACCCAGTGCTCAGTAGACTTGTGGTGGGTTGAATTTGTTACCAAACTGTAGTTTATTTTCCTGTTTTATCTGTTTATTGAACTCTTACAAGAGACTCTCACTCAGTAGGCCTACTCACATTTAGAATGATGTCATGTCACCTGCACAACTTATTTAAAGATAACCGTGTAGCTTTTTGCTCAAAAAATAAACTTGAATAAAAGCTAGTTTAGATCCTTTGTGATACTAAATAATGAATACAAATGTTTATATTTACTCTGTAATATTTTGCCACAAAATGAACTATTGTTGGGTCAAGATGAGGGCCTCCTCCTGTTTATTTCTATAGAAGAGCAGTTGCTTTAGCTCTTGCTTACTTAACCTCAATAAAAATGTTCTGAAGAATTATTTTATCTTCCTCTTTATATTGCATAGTTAAGCTGACTTTTCACCGACCGAGCATTACATGGCTTGAACTGGCGTACACTGACAATCTTTTCTATTCAAACTTTAATAAGACAGACAACTACTACAACTACTACTAACAACTTTAACACTTTTTAATCATTCACAATCCCTGTTACAGCCAGTGACACATGTACAATTTTGAACATGATTTTGTGGCTGGTTGAGACGATCTTAGATCCCAGAGGGTTTTTTTTTTTTTTCCAATTAAATTAATCTATTATTGTAAACTATAACTTATGAGTTGTTTTTTCTTGTCTCTAAGCCGTGCCTCTGATGAGATTGTTTTCCCTGTGAACTGTGACATGTTTCCACAAGTCAACAGTCACAAAGTTTTCCCAGCGTCTGGTTTCACTGCCTGATATCACTGTAATGAAGGATTTAGTTTTGTTTACTAAACTTCAGAGTTGAGTGGGTATAAAAGATTTGCCTGGGATCCAGAGCTTCGTCTGTCGTTTAGACCAAAATCTCACTTCACTCACCTCACATTAAAATCTGTTTTTGCTTCACAAATTTGCCATGTTTTCTAGATACACGTACTATTTTTAAAATATTTTAAGGAAATTGGAAGAGAATATATACAGTAGGCTATATATCGCTTTGATTTACTAGGCAATGAAAATATTACATTATAATTTGAAGAGACGTCGTGTAACTTTCAAGAGCTAAAGGATCAGCTGCTCAATTTAAAAACACTTGAATGATAAAATCATTTTTTAGAACATTATTTTTGGTGATAAATATTGTTATATGGCTTAATGTCAAAAACATGGCTAAAATACCAACTTTTATGAAAACAAAGAAGAAGAGGCCAAAAATTCCCTCGTTTGTGACATCAACGAGACGTTCACGAGCAACCACAAAAATTGAAACCCTTGACCATTAAATTCATAAGCAACTTTCCAAAAAGAGAAACCCAAAGTCGCTCTAAAGAAGCAGACTTGGCGTCGTACCAGTTTTTGGTCCTTGATCTGGAGGAGGATGCTCTTCTGTCGCTCCAGCTCGGCCTCGAAGGCGTCGGCCATCTTCAGCACGTCCCGGATCACGTCGTTCTGGGACACTTCCTGGTTCGGGTTTGGGTTCGGCTCCTCAACCTGCGGCCCGGGGTCCCGCCTCCAGAGCAGCAGCACCAGCACGGCGTTCCAGGAGACGAAGAGAAACGTCCCGAACAGGATGACGGCGCGTTTTCGGATCATGGCAGGGCAGCGGACAGGGCCAAGGCAGGTTTTCCACAGCAGAGTTTGGGAATATAGGCATTTAGTTTGGGATTATGATCTGAAATTTGTCGCTGGTTGACTAAACAAGAGCCATTCGGAGTCCAAATGAACAGAATCGAACTTTGTCCTTAAACAAATGTGTCTTGTTTATAATGTTTTATAGTCCTGTCTTAATCTGTCCTTGTTTGGTTCGAGTCCAGATTAAATATGTTTTTGTCCTGTGTAAATCCTGTCAAATCTGGATCAAACCCAGTTACTAGTAAAGATTAGTAAACTATGCCTAAGATCAAAATACTACTAATGATTTTGAAATTATAATTTATGCGACTTTTTGGCAACAAACGTAGCTTTGTTTTGTCAGGCAGGTTACTGTGCTTGCTTTGGGAGGCACGCCAAAGCAAAACCAAATACATAAAGGAGAATGGGAAATGATCCGTTGAGAGGAAAACAGGATACGGGAGGGGCCGTTTGTGTGCGTGTGTCATAGAAGCATGATATGAACGGCAGCAGGACGAAGAGGAGGAGACGTGAAGAAAACACGGATCATTTCGGATTAAAGGTGGCCGCTCCTCAAACAGACAACTGCATTTGAGTCTGGAAACACAGAAGGACAAAACACAAATGGGTTAGTGCAGTGGTGCCCAAAGGTTAAGCTACACTTAATGTCCCTGAAGACTTCTGCACACTTCTGGAGTTTTGGCCTGATTTTAAGCCCGATGTGCCCCTCTGCGAGTTCAGGAGGTGTGGTCAGAGTAAGGATTTTCCTAGAAGAATTGTCATTTCTCTCCTTCTGTCTGTGTCACTGCGACTCTGCTAGGACCATTTGTCAGGAGCATATGGTGAGGTTCACCTGCTGCATGAGAGCGAGAACCTGCTGCTTCGAAGGTCCCAATGAGCACAGTGGCCTCCATTATTCGTAAATGAAGACGAACCACCAGGACTCTTTCTGGAGCTGGCCGTCCGCCTAGAGTGGCCAGACCTTTCATAAAAGAAAGGTCTGGCAAACTCAAGGCAGCCAGTCTGGAATCTCACCTGACAACAATTCTCTGGTCTGATGAGGTCTTTGACTCTACAGGCCTGATTGGTGGATTGCTGCAGAGAAGGTTGTCCTTCTGGAAGGTTCTCCTCTCTCCACAGAGGAACACTGGAGCTCTGACACAGTGACCATCAGGTTCTAGGTCACCTCCCTGACTAAGACCCTTCTCCCTCGATCGCTCAGTTTAGGTGGACGACCAGCTCTAAGAAGGTCCTGGTGGCTCCAAACGTCTTCATTTCTGAATAATGGAGGCACTGTGCTCAATGGGGCCTTCAAAGAAGATTTTTTTCTGTTCCTTCCCCAGATTTGTGAACAACAACCTGTTCACAGTTACAGACACAGCTTTCTCTGCTGCAGTCAACTGGGACCTTATATAAGTTCCTAGTCTTTTTAGTTCTGTCCATTAGGGGAGCATTCACACAGAGCAGACTATGGACTGGGGGCACACTTTAGGGACTTTTTAGCTCCTGCTCTGGGGCAGGTACTGTCCAGTCAGACCAGGAACCTTTTAGTGACACAACACATTTTACACTGCTAACTTGTTTTTAAACATGTTTACACATTCTTACATTTAGATAAACTTTCCTTTTCTTTAAGAAAATGATTTAAAGCAGTACTCCAAATGTATTTATTTAATGTGTAAATAGTGCCTATAAAACAATTATTAGGAATACAGTGAATCATTTTGTTATTTATTAATTTCAGTTATGTTTTTAGGTTTGCACATTACAGTTTTATGTGGAATTGAAAAAAGACAACTTTGTTTTCCTAACACCACTTATGAATGTTTTAATATTCCAGACTTTACAGATGCTAATGCTAAAGCCAGTTAGACCCACTTTCAGAACTGCTGCAGTGTGAACACAAAATGGGGACAGGTAGTTCCTCTGACTAAACAGGATGGAGAAATGTGGGACTAGTTCTTGTACTTTCATGTGGGAAACGCTATAGACACTAGACAGGTGTGTGCCTTTCCAAATCATTTCCAGTCAACTAAATGTATCTTAGGTGGACTCCAATGAAGCTGAAGAACATCTGAAGGACGATCAGAGGAAAAGGATGCTCCTGAGCATAATGTTGAGCTTATGGCAAAGGCTGTGAATACTTATGAAATGTGAGTTCTTAGTTAGTTTAGTTTTTAAGAAATTCAAAAATTCATTTGTCATTGCCATTGTCAAAATGAGGTTGTGTAGAATTTTGTGGCCAAGATTATTTTAATACCATTTGAAATGGAGCTGTAACATGACAAAATGTGGAAAAAGTGAAGCGCTGTGAATACTTTACGGATGCAGTAACAGAACCAAACAGAGAGATTTTAGATCAAATAGACACTATTTTTTTTTTTTCATAATCACAAGTATTTCAAGCTTTATATTCAAGCAGTGTCCTTTTCCCTTGGCTCTGAAAACCTAACAAACCAGTTTCACTTCTGCTTTTTCACAAAACTGAACGCAAAACAAGACTGATTTCGTATCAGCCCTTTTGTCTTTGTTTTGTTTTCTGTTCTACCACTAAGCCACCAAAAGCTCCACCTGAGATTGAAGTCGTACATATTTCGTTTGAATCTCCTGCTGTGCGTTGAACTTTCCTCATTGTGGGACCAAAAAAAGTGATCTCATTTTACGTCTAGCACATGAGAGATCTGGTTCTCAGGCTGCGTTCTGCTAAAACAGGGGCTTTCCAAATGCATCTCAACAGAATACGTGGTTTTTTGTGTGTGTGTGTTTTTATCATCATTCTGTGGTCAGATGCAAACCTTTTACTTTCCTGGAAAACTGTCATCACAAAATTACAGAGAAGTTGATTTTTTTTTTCAGAGTGATAATGTCCTTAAAAATCGTTTATATTTAAAGTTGTGAAGAAATGAGACCTCCGAGGACTGTCTGAGTTGAACAATGAAGAATTTTAGCTCTAATCGGGAGTCCAATGCAGCTTTCTGATTGGCTGAGCTTGGGTGGCCCGCTCCAGTTTCACTTCGGTGTTTCTAAAAAGTAGTTTATAAGTCATAAATGCAACCAAATGAACACATGTCCATATTGACAATGCGTCGAAAGATTTCTGAGGAAGTTGTCAGGATTAAAACCTAAATTGTGTTTGCTCCACCAGCTTTAATGTGGCTGTTTTTGAAGTTAAGATCCAAATACTTTTATCCATTTAGAAAAAATACAATATTATCATCGACTTTTGAAGTCTTTAAACAATCTGTAGTAAAATAAATGCATCTAAATGTCACATTAAACATCGACACAAAAGGTGCAGTGTTAGTTCTCTGGCCTCACAGCAAGAAGGTCCTGGGATGGAGTCCTGGGCAGCCCGGGGCCTTTCAATGTGGAGTTTCCATGTTCTTCCTGTGTCTGTGTAGGTTTCCTCCGGGTGTAGTTGGTTTCCCTACCACTAAAAACATTTCGAGTAGCTCCCCCGCCGTCGACTAGAGATCGACTGTTTTTTCTTGGACTGATACCAATATTTCAAAAGCTCATCATGTTCATATTGACAAACAAACAAGAGCTTAAAGCCTGTGCTGCAGCCAAAGTCATAGAACAAGAATGAAACTAAGTTATGTTAATGATAAAATAAGAATGGAGAGAGATAAAAGACGAGTGAGTGTGGCTTTCCCACAGAGGAAAAGGCCAAACAACTGTCTGATCAGATCGGTCAAAACTGAGACTGATATAAAACATCTAAATATCAAATATCGGCTGGTCGATATATGTCGACCTATCTCCACCACGTGTCGTCAAAATCCAAAGACAATTTACACCAACAGTTTCCTGGAGTTTGAACAATCATTTAACACAATTAAAGAGTTATAAGTTATAATAATTTGTCCCATTGTCACTCCTAGACAACATAAATGAAAGAACAGGAAAGCATTCGCTGTTGTTTGGTCGAGAAAACTGTAATTGTTGATAACATTCAAATGTGACATTGCTATATCAGTATTTCAGAGCATGTGCTTTTGAACACGTTTGCACAGATCTACACTTCAGGATCCTTGGCTAAGTGCACCCTAATTGTGCTGCTCTTGTCTTTATCTTGTAAAACACATTTAAACACAATAGTTTGAATACTCGTGACTTTAATTATGATTTAACTACTGGTAATACAATATCTGTTCATTACTGAGCTGATTCTACTTCAAATGATCAACCACCAATACTTTGTCAGTTAGAACATGTGGTTTAGAGCAGTGTTTCCCAGACTTGGCACACTGTTGTGGTTCAAAATGTTCCACTGCACAGTGCACACCACCGACTCAAATCAACCTTTCATCAGAACTTTAGATTTGGTCTTCTTTTCATCTTGGTAACAGGACATTTTTTCAACTCAGTCTTTGTATCTGATTTCATATATATTCATGTATTATATTTATATTTAAATCTGATTAAAGTTTTCAAGGCACGGTTGGCAGTGTACACCGGCTGAAATCACTGGTTTAGAGCAAAAGTCAAGCTTTGAGGAAGAACATTGACATATTTTTAAAAATTGTATTGAAAGTTCATAAAATTATGTTTTTTATAAACTGCAAAATAAAATGAAATGGAGATTATTCCAGATGGTAAAGCCCTCTTGTGATTTAAACTGAATCATGAGCTAATCCTGCTTTCTTGATGAAATTGTCATATTGTGATTTCTGGACTATTTTTAGAGCCTGGTTCTTTCAGCCTCAGAGTTGCCATGTTAGCTTCTTTATAGCGACTCTGGGCTTTTATGAACTTGAAGGTTGTAGATTTTTGGGCTGCAGTTTCACATCATAAAAGAAGTGAATTTTAACATTTTTTTTCAAGCTTGACTGAAACAGATTTTTTGCATATTTTCTTGTCTAAAATGTGTTGTTTGTCTTAGAAAAACTAATAAAAAATGAATGCTTGTTTTGGGGTTGATTTTCAAAGGTTTAGTTGCTTGTTTCTCTCTGAAAATCTGGCAACACTGGTCAGCCTTTGACAACTGGATTTAGCTTAGCTGAAAAAAGCAGATCATTGTATTTATGTCCAAGGCAATAAGAAAATAAACAGTCTACATGAATGATACTATTGATAATGTGATCTGGCTCCAAGAAAATGGTGATATTAATATTTTGCTAGATCACCCAGACTTTTATCAAAATGATGACTCCAGTCTGACTTCAGTCCAAGTCTGGACTTGTACGCCCACACCTCTGCAGTGTGTTTTATTATATTAGGATCTATCCACTCGTCGGCTTTGTTCATGAGAGCAAAAGTCTCAGGTTTTAGGTTTCTCCTCGGGGACAGAAACAGAGCTGCAATAACAACTGACGGTATTTGCATGCTGTTGAAACTTTTCCTGCCAAAAGTTTGTCATTATGAATCTAAAACACAATACACAAGACAAACATGTGACAGCTGAGCTTAAACTGCTCCAGGCAACGAGACAACTGCCAGAACCGAAGAGACAAATCACAGAAACATGCAGACTAAGTGGAAGATAAACACACAGAGTCCAAATGATTCAATAATTGTGATTATTCAAGTCACAAAAATAAAAATAACTGTGCTTCGGTTCGATGTTTGATTTAAACTGAGCACAAGCAGTGTCTAAATCAAAAGATGGAGAAATGCCTTTTCAGTCACATCGAAAAGTGAATTATTTGGCTGGGATTTCTGAAACAAGTGCAGTCCAGTGTTTCCACGCCCTGTGCTGAGGGTTCCCCAACATTTTCTTGACTGTTATAATTTCTTATGATTTACAAAACTAACATTGTATATTTTAGATACAAAATGATCTTTGATTCAGACTTTGATATAAACATGGCTTGAGACTGTGATGAAGAACAATCGAGGGTCACTGGTCTTGATAAGCTTGAGAACCCCGCCTGATTTGATATAAAAAATACTTTTTTATATATAACAATACATTTAAAACTCAAATTTGATATTGTTGTGTCTTTATATATTCATAAAGCAAAAACATCAAACATAAATGCAACTCTTGCAAAGTTTTCAATACTCAACTAACTTTTTTTTGACTTGTTACCAATAAATAATATTTTAAATTTGTATGATTAATATTCAAAATTACATTAAGATTAGTAAGAAGTTGAACATTATCTTCAGAAAGACAAAGTGACTAATTCTGCCCTTTTGTTGTTACATTTGTATTTATATTGAAGCCTCAATAAGGCAGTTCAACACGTTATTCATGCTTTGTGAAAGTATTGACTCACGTCAATCAATCAATCAAATTGATTTGAGCAGTCAATCAAATTATAATATCATACAGGTGAATATCTTGGCAATATCATTGAATAAATGCTCAAAAGGAGTAGGAAGAAGTATAAACTTATAGGCTCCTACCCCTATTGCACAATAATGCTAAGTAAATGAGACCGCATATTACATACTTAATCATTATTCATGTGTAACTATTTGTAGATAATATTTTACAGAGATATGCAAGACCACAAAACTCATCTTTCTGCAGACTTTGAAAATGCATTTTTCTTGTATAATTGTTTAAAGGAAAGAATGTTGGAACAGAACTTTAATTCTTCACTTAGACTATTCCATAGATCAACCCCACATCTTCAAATGCACATTTTTTTCATAGTTGTACGAAAGAAAAATGTCTTAAAATTAAACTGATTCCTCAGATTATAATCCTTCACTTTGCCTAAACAGTATTTGAATATTTTCCGGTCATTGTTTATGTCTGGCTTTAAACATAATTTGCACTGATTTATATTAAACAAGATCATAAACTTTTAATAATTTAGAATCGTAAAACAACATATTTGTATGCTCTCTATAGCCTCCTTCATGTAGTATTCTCACTGCCTTCTTTTGTCATTTTAATATGGAGTCGGTGTTTGATTTGTATGTATTTCCCCAGACTTGTGCTCCATAGCTTAAGTGTGGTAATACTAGAGAACAATACAAGATACAAAGAGAGTGAGGGTCTAAGAACTGTCTAGCCTTGCCTCAAACAGCAACATTTCTGCCACTTATATGGGGCTTCCAACATAACTTATAGTCCAGTATCACTCCAAGAAATTTGAATTCATTGACTCTTTCTATTTCTCCAAATTAGTACATGCATTTGTGATTTCATTTCACCGATTACCAAAAACAACGTTGTAAAAGAAAATGAATAAAAACTAATGTAAAAATCTCAAAGTGGGCCATGTTTCTAACATATACTGGACACATACTGTATGTTTAATTCAGTGCAACTATTTTAAATTGGAAAAATGCTGTTTTCATGAGCCCTACATGAAATAACAGCTCCAACCTGCAAACGCACATTGCTAATACCTCTATTGGCTTTAACAGACTTCACTTTTGTAATGATTAACATGTTTGTGGAGTTTCTACGGTTCGTGTAAAGTTTGTTTCCCTGTGCGCAAACACCAAAGGTCACAGCTCCATTTGATGCACGTCAAAACGATATGCTTTAAACGAAATTCTACGATTTTAACATGTTTATTTGTGGGTTTAGAGCCTTTATTGAGGTCGTAAATACACGTTTCCTCTCGTTGAATAGAGTTTGCATGGTGTTTCGGTTTATTAGTGGCATTAGTGACGCGCTCGGAGGAAAACGGATCGATATTTCCTCACCTGTAGCTGCCTCGGTACAAATGACACTTTTGGCGGATTAATCGTAATTAAAACAAAATATATTCACCTGCTTCGACACTGTAAACACTGGATAAAAAAACACACGCCCTGTAGAGTGAAGTAAACCCGATAAACCAGCTGGCTTCTCCTTCTTACCCGGGCTGTGTACACTTCTGCCTCCGCGCTGCTTCTTCTCGGGCATTTCTTCGCCGTTTTCCTACAACGACAGCATCATTCCTTCCGTTAAATGTTCGTCCTCACGCCGGAAAGGTGTTCTCGGTGTGTTCGTCCCGGATTGAAGGGCTTCGGGGTAGTTTTGGTTGTTTTTCGGCCGCCGACTGAAGAAGGAGACGCGAAGGAGGCGAGGAAAAGTAACACGACAACTTCCGGGATGTCCGACAGGAAGTCCCGCCCCCACCTGTCAACTTGAGGAGTTACGTAACACTTCGCTTGAACTTTTTTTGTTTTATTACTTTGTTATTTTAAGGCGTGTCACTAAATCAACCTTTACGATGTTTTAGTGCTTTACGACGATAAAAAAAATGAAAGCTTAATTCACTTTTAGGTTGGTTGAAATGGCTGTAACTTACTGTTTTGTGTTTTTGTTATTTTATTCCATGATTGAAGTTATGTGTGTCGTCATCAAATATTTCTTTTCAGCTGTAATATTTTTTCTTCAAAACGGTTTTAAAGATGACACTGCAGAATTTTGACGCACATGCAATTATTATTTTAAACAAATCAACCTACTTATGCAATATATTGGCAGTGAGCCTTTTCCCTTGTTTGACAAATTGAATTTCAGCTTAACCAGAAATGCCATTATAGAAGAATGAATGCAGAGTCGTAAGATGCAAATGTGGGCAGGGGGTAGTATGATAAATAAAACATCAGAAGTTGGTTCATTTCTCAGCAAAGCATTCCTTTAGTTTGCCCGGAGTAGAGCTGCTGCTCCTCCACTTCCAGAGGAGCCAGTCAGGTGGTGAGGTCTGATCCTCTTGCAAGGAGTGATATGTCAAAATAAAGTAAGGCCTAACATATCGCCATGATTTTCTAGGGAACAGACAACATTTCTGAATGTGTCCAGACTCATGCATTTGTTGTTGTTTGTTTTTGTTTTTTTTTTGTTTAGTTTTTATGAACCTCAAGAGAATTTGAAAAAAGCGGAATTAGAGAAATGAGCGGAGAAATCTGTGGATATATAGCCGCAACAAATGGACATTTGACTGGACTTTCACAAAGGGCTTTGGGGTTTTGGGCGTGTAGAGTCTTGTGAAATAAACCACATTTGTTCCAGTGTTTGAGCGTCATTTCCCTTCTCCCACAATGCTACACTATGGCATCTATGATGTTCCACCTTCCAAGGCACTTACAGAACTTCACAATCAAGAAACCACTCACCCAGTACACATACAGTGAAACAAGGCAGGTTTAGTGTCTTGACTCAATGACAAGAATCACTCCTGCCGTCCAACTGTGGCACTTGATGCTTTCCAAATTATGACCAGCTTCTGGGATCTGCTGAGATTGGGTTTTGACAGACTGGGTACCTAATACCTGTCTCATCAAGAGGAGACTGCAGGAACTGTGTCTCTGGCTAGGGACGCCTGATTAAAATGTCTGAAGTAAGGAAAGGCTCTGTTCAGACTGCTGCTCTCTCAACTTCACTTGGATAAAGAGGAAAATTCCCTTGATCAAGCCAATACCTAATTTTGTATTTAAACATTTCCAACGTCTCACTTGCTCTCACAAAGACTTTTTTTTTCACTATAGATTTCTTTGTCACCAGCACAGCTTTAGGACCATTTTTCTGACACAAAAGTGAATCAGACTTCTACCCTCAGCACAGACAGTCACATCTTATCCCAAAGAGTCAAACAGTGACTCAACTGCTTCTAAACTGAACAGATATATTTGTTAAATAGGCATGAAAACAGTGGCTGGAGGTCGTTATTGTTTCCCCAAAGTCCCACTTGGGAACTTTATTGTGGCACAAAGCTCAGATCAAGTTCTTACAGTGATAGTTCACTGATGAAGAGTTATTAGACTGATTCGACTGATAGGTGGAACATTGTAAAACACAAAACAAAAAAACTTATACATACAGGTAAGGATGCTGCTAAAGTGCAATAAAGTGACAACTTGATGAGAAGAAAACATTACAGTAAAAAGGTTTGTGTGAATAAAGAACCATATTTTACAAGTCACTTCTGTGTTATTGGATCGGTGAGTTCGAAGAGTCCAGGGCAAAGTCTGTCACCGAGCGTTCAATAAAAGTGATTCAATAGAGTTTGTTTGTGGAGCTTTGGACTCAGTCAGGCCTGTCCTCCGTGATCCTGGCCCCACACACTGCACCGTCTGCTGGGCACGAGTCTGCGGCTGCTGCTGGAGGCTGGAACTAGAAAACAAGAAGAGAAAACAAGTTCATCACCAAAACAGTACATTTTGTAATTGTCATAGTTTCTGCAGGCAAATGAACCGATGCAGAGCGCTCCTTATCCACAAGAGGACCTCACAGACCAATGTTTAAAAACGTGAAATCACTTTATTATGTTGTGTCAGTCAGAAGCAGTTTGTCCAGATTAGGACGAACACCAACACAAGATCTGAGTTTGTTTAAACGCATTGTGAGTATGAAAAGTGCTTAAGGCTAATGTTGATTGATGCGGTTGATCTGATTGATGATCATATTGATTGGTGATCATTTTGATAGTCTCCAAACTCTGTGTGCGTGCTTGAGTGCGTGAGCTGCGTGAGTGTGCGTAAGTGTGTGTGTGTTATCAACTCACCTGTGTCTCTGTCTGGCTCGTGTCCTCGCGCTCTGGACCAGTCCCAGACCTGAACAGCACGCGCAGATTGTCCATTAAAAAGTGTGAGAGTTGTGACGTCACAGACACGCACGCGCCTCTCACCCAGAGCCACGAGCTCTCAATCTCAGATGTGTCGCACGCGGAGCGCGTGCGTCCTACGTTACGCTCACAAACAAACACTACTTTGGCCCGACGCGCGCTGAGCGAGATCCGCGTGCACACAGCAGTCGGTTTACGCGCGTGCTCCTGTGTTGTGCGCGTGCGGATTGCGAAAGCCCGTGACACACTTTCTCTGCGTGTCTTTTCTTCCACGGCGCGGTGCAGGACACTGCCAGGCGGCCCAGCACCACGCGCTCTCCGCGCGTAAAAGCGTCCCAAAGTGACACCGTCTTCCCCGGAAGGTCACGTGCTGCGCTCCCGGTCAGGCGAGAGCTCGGGGCCGGCCACAGGCTGCGCCGACAGCGGAGCACCGCAGACAGAGCCGAGGCGGAGGGAGCGGACGCCATGAGTCCGGTGCGGTCCTGACAGCGCAGACTGCCCCGGGTTGAAACCACCAGCTCGTGCGCAGAGGAGGGGATCACGAGGGTCCTCGTGAGGAGGGGTCCGAGCCATATTTGCCTCTCGCCCGGTCGCACGGGGGTGGGCCCGACGTTTTAAATGTCAGAGGTTGAAACACGCGCAGGGCAGACGCGAACCGAGCGCGAGCTGTTAAAAGTGTCAAGAGTTTAACTGAAGACAAACTTCTGTGACATGAAACTGTGAGGTTCCAGATGTTTGTCTCAGTCTGAGGTCCAAAGACAAAACTCACCCACAACACGTGACCGTGCAGTCGCGCACTTACTTCAGTAAAGTGAAGCTCATTTAACAGCTCCAGCCTGAAGAATTCACACTGCAGTGCACATGGAGGCCAGAGGGGGTCACCAGCGCGTCATTTTTGCACCAGCTCTGCCTGACGCAAACTTTCACCTGTTTGGAAATCAGAACAAGAAAAAGTCACAACTTGACATTTCCCAGGTCATGTCAGGCAGAATTTTAGTCTGTTTCAATTGGTTCAAACTTTAAAAAATAATCTAAATGTTTTCTCAAGAGAGACAAGTCCAAGTCAAGGCCCAAGTCAGTGCCTCTGGTACAAGTCCAAGTCAAGTTCTCAGATTTTAGTTTCTTTTTATATCACAGAATTATGGAATTCTACAGATTTTAATAAAGTTCTGGTCCCAGATAAAAAAGGAGCAGGAACATGTTAATGTCTCAATCCCAGAGCTCCAAGTCTCTAACTTCAAGTCCGTTTTTCGAGTCAACTCTCAACAATGGTCAGATCTCAAGTCTGCTTTTTATAAAAAGGCTAATTTACAAATGAAAACTGTTTTCTTTTCATTTTCTGTGGACTTCCTGTAAATGCCCATCTCACCTTAAAGTGTTGATGTAAATAAAGTGAGACACAAACCTGCTGTTGTGTCTTGTGTGTCAGTGTCGTCTTTCTGATTGTCCTGGAGGGAAACGCGTCTCTGGAGTCAGCGGTGGGACCGGTTCTTTTGTGGTTCTCTGACATGACGCTGGGGACAGGTTTAGGGGAAGTGAACTGTCTTTTCTGTCAGGTTGTAGGAATGTCACAGGATCAGATTCTGTTGTGATATCAAATGTGCACAACACAATCTGCTGTCACCTTTCTGTCTTTGATACTTTATAGTTTACTCTCTTTTTTGTACAAGAATTAAAAATATTTATCTAGAACAGTGTTTGTCGAAGTCTTTGGTAAATAATTGTGTTTCTAGTGTCAATTATCACTACTATTTACTACTTTAAAAAAAACGTATTATAGTGAAACATATACTGTAAAATTAAAATTTGAATACATACAAACTGATGCTGGTTTATCCCAGAATGGATGATTTGACTTTTCTTCTTCTCTTAAAGTGAGGGGAACTAGTACACTTTGTGGGTTTTGAATGCAGCTCTCTGATTGGCTGAGCTCCTCTCCAGTTTCACTCTGCTGTTTGTAAAAAGCGGTTTAAGCCGTAATTGCAACCAAAAATGAATATGTCAATAATGATCATGGGTCGAAGCATTTATGAGAGGAAGCTGTCAGATTTAAAACCTAATTTGTGTGAAAGACAGTTTCCTGCATTAAGTACCCCAGTAGAACCAACAAGCAAACTATGTAGTAGTCGATAACATTAACTGTGACTGTTGTAACTCACACTGGACTTTTATTTATCACTTTTCACTTGTGTTTTGTTTGATTAGAAAGTGCCATTTTAACCTCTTACCATCAGGGCCCATTTTCTTAAAAAGCAGTCTTTCAAAAATGGTTTAAAGGGGCTGTACTGTGTAAGATTGAGAGGAATTTTAATGATCACTATAGTCCACAAACATTTAAATCATATTTATTCTTTACAACATGAATACTTAAGAGAGCACTGTTAACCAATCCACATCAACTGTGATACATTTATACGTATTTGAAATGTTTTATTACGGGCCGAATGTGGATTATTGACGCTAGATGCCAGCAGGTAATAGGCAAAATGCATTGGAAAGGCTCCCCCTGGTGTTCAAAAGTGGTATCACTTTATTTTTATTTTTTTTTTACACAGTGCCCCTTTAATTCAGACTAAAAGTGTTTCAGGGCTTTTGGACACAAACCCATGTCTTGGACTCCTCGTGAAGATGACTGACTGACTCCAGTTATTTAGTTTTTGTTATTAAATGAGAAGAGATCGGCAAAAAAAAACCTACATTTCTGCACTTTTTTTTTTTTTTAATGTGTTACGTGCATGTTCATAGTTTTGTCTGGGACCAGGTCTGCAAATCACCGCTGCATTACCTCTCCATTGGCTGGGTGGTTTAACTTTACAGTGTGACAATGCTCTTTGTTCTGTCCCTTACAAATACACTCACAATGATTTTTTTAAAGTTGTGGTAGATGTCCAGGGCCTGACAAATAGATTTCACAATTCCTCCTCAAACCTGAATCACAGTTTTAAGAATCTGCAATAACTGTAAAAATACATTTAGATGGATTATATTTTCTTAATTTGTAAATAAGAATATAGTTTGAATATCAAACTGGATTCTGGTTTATCCCCGAATGGATTGTTTTGACTGTAAACAAGATGACTTAGTTTATTATTATCAGACGGTGAACAGAATAGAATAATCACTCTTTCTACTGAATGTTGATTCTTTTTTTTCATCTCCTCTAATCAAATCAGCTCAAAATGATCAAATGTATAAAAGAAATAATAATTCTTGTGGCTAGTTTTGCTGTTGACTGTTGAATTTCAGAATAACCGAGCCTAAAAGACACACAGTTACGTCATCTTTTACAGTAACTAATGCACTGGAAACACTTGACTTGTGCCCTAAAAATAATCAAATCATTAAGAAAGGTGGAGCGTCGTGGTGGACTCAAGGCAAACTGTTCACTGGGCAAACAGAAAACCATTGAATCACCAAAGACATGAATATAAAGAATCACTGACGTCAACAAGCCTTTTCCCATTTGTTAAAGTCCCATTACTTTAAATGCAAAATGAGACTTTTTAAACATTCATTCATTCATTCATTTCTACCGCTTAATCCCGTTAGGGGTCGCGGGTGACTGGAGCCTATCCCAGTTACTTTGGGCCTTAGGCGGGGAACACCCTGGACAGTGGCCAACTTGCCACAGGGTTAGACAGACAACCCTTCAAGGTAAAGGTAATGTTTATTAAGGACAACATACAATTACATTAAGCCCAATGGCAGAGATGCTTGTACCAGATTGCGTAGCTCTTGTATACAGATGGAAATCTCTCATTCACTCACTAAGGGAAATTTACAGTGATGCCCAATTAACCTAAACATGCATGTTTTTGGAGGTGGGAGGAAACCGGAGAAAACCCACGGTGACACGGAGAAAACATCCAAACTCCACCCAGAGAGATCGTGAGATGTTGATATGGTCCACCCGGGAGTCAAACCCACGACCTCCTTATTGGGAAGCCTGAGTTCTAACCACTCTAACCAAATGTGCACCCCCTTTTGAACAAGAAAATGTAAATATTCAGAAGTATTTGATGAAACTTTTTTGATTCTTGGTTATAGTTTTAGTATCTTTTTTTTCTAGTTCTAGTACCTGAAGGATTTTATAATGTAGCTGAAGTTTTACAGCTAAAACTGAAATGATGCTATAAATATTTTGTTAGACGCCAAATAAACATCGTGACTCATCGTGCACCTCAGATTTTCATGGGAAAATTAAGGTTGAATAGCCGTGGTCTTAACTATATTTAATAGGTTTATGCCAAATGTATTAAACCTGTTTGGGTTTTAGAATGTAGATCTTCTAGTCCAATTACAAACTATGTCATAAAATGTATAGAATAATAACAACAAAGAGGCCCACATATTTGGATAAAAGACTAAATCAACGTGTGTGTTCTTCTGAAAACTTTATTTACAATACAAATCTAAATTGCACATTTATATTTCCTGTGGTGCACATGAGCGGATAACACACACACACATTTCTCCTTCAGATTTCAATACTCAAAGACAGAAAGTGCACTCAGTAAATTAAAGTTGGGTGAATGAGGTTGATTTCACAGTTAGCTTTTAATGCCAGTTCAAACAGTTTAAATCTGTGCTAAACATCTCCTTCATTCTCCCAGAGACAGTGCAGTGCAGACAGTTCCCCCTTCACCTTCATATGATCACATTTTTACACTCATTTAATACAAACAACAAGCTTATGGCTGTGAATTAAAGTCCTTTAACATGAGGCATTGTTATGGCTTTGGTTTCCTTCATCCAGTCATAGTTTCAAACAGTTTATGGCACTAAAATTCAAGGTAAATCCGTAGAAATCTCCTCCTTAGCTCCAGAATTGTGAGGTGTGGTTTACACAGACAAATAAAGAAGCTGTGTCAATGTCATTAGAAGTCCAAAGATACAGACTGGACCTGGCGTTTCAAATGAGTCTGGATGATTCATGGACTTTAAAGCAGTGCAGAAAATCTTAGAGATCTACCTATGACATCACAGATCAGGGATATTCAGAACAGTGTTTTCTGAGGCTCAGCGGGGAAAGAATAGTATTTTACAAACAGAACTTCACCTATGACTTTTATAACTCTCCCCGAAGTAGCTAAAAAGACTTTAGACGGATGACTCTTATGCCCAGTGTGACTTTGGTGTGGGCCTTTCAAGCACTCAGAAAGTGAGCTCGGAGCAGTGTGGGCGCAAGAGCACTGTGGAAAGAATACGAAAGAACTGATGCAGCTTTCAACACACAAGAAACTGTTCTTGTGTGTTTGTTGTGAAATAGGCTGTCGGGGGTCAGAGTTCGCGGAACTGGTTTGCCTGGAAAATCCAGATGATATATATTTTTTATATATCGTGTCCACCGTGTCCTTCTTTTTGTCTGTGATTGACATGTCAATTAGCCAATCAGACAGCATCGTCTGCCGTGTGAAAACCAACATGGTTGCTTACGGTGGAAAAAATACATGAAAAAATACATGAAAAAAAATATGAAACTGAAAAACATAGTGGATTTCTGTAGAATGAATAAAGCAAAGCAAAAAAAGATGTTAATGTGAGGTGAGTGAGATTTTGGTCTAAATGACAGACGACAATCAGCTTCTTTGTTTCATTTGCTTCAAGCAAATTGCCCGGTACATTGTGGAGTTGATCTGAAACTCAGGCGGGGGGCGTTGTGACCAGTTTTCTGAAGAGTGGCTCTGGATCCCAATCAGTGCTCTAGAAAATTGAAAACCATGTTTTTAGCACATTATGGATGACTGTTATTTGAACGACGTTCAAATAAACGTAAGTATGGAGAAGAAAGCTTATTTGGACAGAGGAAAATCAAGTCTGAGAAGAGTTACAACCACCGCAGTACGAAGACTGGACCGTGAGCTCAATCTGTCAGGTAACTCTTCTCCTAATGCAGCTTTTGTGGACATGACTAGCAACTTTTGTATTCCTTCAGAGTTTGACAACTACTCGAACGCAACTTAGTCATTTTAGTCAAGCATTACACCACACTCATGCTCACTTGGCATTTGTTCAGCGACTGGTGGTCGTTGGATCATGTTTATGAGAATGTTCTTTCACGTCGTCGCATCACTCTTTACGACAGCAGCTGGGGTTTGTGTTGGTGTGAGAGACCTTTAACAGGAAGAAACTCAAACATGTGCACCCCACTCTGCAGTTTGGTATCTAATGACGAATCAATCTGGCCTTTTCTATTTCAATACAATTTTTGAAACATTTGTTAGAAAATATGTTTATATACAAATTGTCAAAACATTGTGAGATGCTCTGGGTCAACATCAGCCAGTAAACAGGCTAAGACACATTGAACCAATATCATGGGCCCGATACTCAATCTATCTAAATTTTATGGATCAAAAACAGGTAAAACCAAAAAAAAAAAAAGTCGACCTTGCATAAAATGAGTCCTTCTGTAGCAGTCACTGTTCCAGGTAAAGCAACAGAACGCCAAAGAGGTCAACGTTAATGGATGATTACGAAGCATTTTGTGTGTTGTTGTCGTCTTTCAAACATGCTCCTGAGCTCTTCCACTTTGGAATCCCATCAGAACCAATGAAAAAGAGTAATACAGTGCACGACAGTTGTGTTTCTTACATCAGGAACAGAGACAAAGCTCCAGCTATTGTCTGCAGGGAAAACATCAAATCAATTTGTCTCTAATGTTCTAGAAATGCGCAGAAGGAGTCTGGAAGGTATGTGGACAGTCTTGAATATCTCAGAGAAAGCTTGAAAAAGTCAATTTTGCATGTTACATGTCCGTTAAAGTTGCGCAGTGCACTTTTAAATACTCCACAGTCCTTTATGGTGACTGGTCTTCATGTGAGTGCCCCCCGTGGGTGCTGTTGCCAGAGGTCGGCCGAGGGTGCACCATCACGTTGGGAACTATGGCAAAAGCCAGGATCCCGATCAGCATCAGAATCACCGTGATGGTTATAACAGTCACCACCACCACGTAGTAACAGCGATCAGACCGAAACAGCCTCCTCAAACGGCCTCGTACTCTGCTCGGAGGTCTGCCCACGTCTACGACTGTCCGCGGTTCTTCTCCCTGCTCCAAATCCACATCCACAACCTGCGCTTCCGGATGTGTCGGCTTCTCCACGGACACGGATTTCACTTTGTCGGACTTGTCGGCTGCTGCGACTTTAGCTCCAGCTTCCCCTTGCTGCGCTTGAATCGTATCGACAGTATTCTTTGCATCTGTGGCGGGAGCTTCTGGAGAATGTCCTGATTGGTCCCTAGACGTGGCAGATCTTGTCCATGCGGGATCTGCGTGACTTCTCGGCAAACGGGACAAGGCAGGCTTTTGAGGCTCACCGAAGTGACGTTGATTCGCGCCAAACACTCCAGGCAAAAGGTGTGTCCGCATGAGAGCAGTTTGGGCGTCTTGAAGTTGTTGTCGTACGAGCAGAAGCAGATGGCACATTCGGTATCGTCGATGTCATTCTCAGGGACGTATTTCTTCTTCTTTTCCGTGTCTCCGGACTTGCCGTTGCGTCCTCGAGTTTCTTCGCTGCGTCCACGTTGTCTGCGCTCTCCTCCATGTTGGTTTCGGTCTCGTCTTCGGCCGCGTTCGCGAACAGAGTCGATGCTGCGAGACCTCCGGACTTTAGGTTTCTCTTTCTGGCGTGACTCCTCTCTCTCGTGGCTGGGTGGCTGCTGCCGGTGTTGCTGTGGGACAGCTTGGGTTTGACGTTTTGCTGAGGAGCAGCTCTTCCGTCTCTGGAGTCACTCATGGCTGGTCACACCTGGAGAAACAAACAACACAAAGAAAAAGATTAGTCAGAACTGCTGTTTCCAAAGTCTGGAACACCACTGTCCCTTTTCAAAGTTCTCTAACAATGATTCACTCTCTTTTCAAAAAAGTATAGTTTTTCCCTCCTAATCTTGGCTGTAAATTCTCTTTGGATCATGTCAAGGATTGGTTCTCGCTCATGTCATTCAAATCCTACGTGTTCACATCAACCCAGTAAAAGAATGTTTGAGAGGTCCAAAATAAACACGGGCTAGCTTTACAAAGACTTGAAGGATGTGGAGCCTTGTATCTTTTAACTCACCGGTGTGTCTAGTTTTGAACAAAATATAGGTCAATATTTACACAGTGTCTGTGTTGGAACATTAAACACAATTGTTGTGTTAAATGATTCAGCACGATAAAAATCTACTTATTCTTTCTTCTGTTCTACTCGAGTTTATTTGTACATATAAAGTACTGTAGTTCCAAAGATTCTGTGTACGGGACGTCATTGGCTTGTTTATATTCAAAACAGCTAACTTACGTATGAGCATTTCTTGTTAAATTCATTTCTGTGAGGTTCAATGCAGTGAACAGTGAGTAATGGTGGATGTCTCAGAAAACATACTTTTCAAATTTGGAGAATAGTTCACCAACAGACCAAAGTGTGTTTATAAAGCGACGTGTTTATGTCTTAAAGCTAATGCTAACAGGATATACTCATAAGTACAGAAGTTAGCTATTTTGAAATGGTATCCTGCCCATTTTTAGCTTCAGACCAAAAATGTCTTTCGCCGTCTACAGCCCCATTTGGATCCAGTTTCTGAGAGTTCAGAGTTGAGTACCATCTTTGTTGTGTTTAAACTAAAATTATTCAGTCAAAAGTCAAAATATTGCAATAATATGAATATTTTAAAGCCAGATTGATAGCAGAAATGTCCGCTTTAGTTGAGAGCAGAAGGTCATGTGTCTGATAACAATGGCATTAGGGGAAGAACATTTGCTCTGATGGAGAGTCTGATAAAAACCTGTATTGTGAGGCTGCTGGCTTGGGCCCAACATATCTGACATGCTGTAGTTTTCCCTTTAAAGGGCCGCTACGTGCTTAATGCTGATTCACGCTGGCAAAGGATTCTTTTCATTTAGAGTGAATCATTTTACACACTGCTTGTTTTGCAGGCCGGGCTTTGTTTACGGAGCGGATTCTTATCCCACAACTTATTTTTCTTATTATGTTACGTCGCAGCTTCATGTAAGGCGAGATTCTGCAGGCGACTGGGGAAAAAGATTCAATCGTTGTAAAATTTCAGCTGTATTTACTCAGATACACATCTAGATCTTTAAAAAGCTTGCAACAAAAACCTTCAGAATCTAGATAAATAAATCAGCTTGAGTTATTTTAATGTAACTTGACAATGTGAGCTAAATAATTTCAAACTAAATAAATCTAGTTATAAAGGCTTACAACTTACATTTATGAGTGACTATAACTTATTATGAGAAATGACTCACAAATGAGCTTGAACAACTTAATTTGTAAGGCAAAATTGCTCTTATGTTTTAAAGTTAGTTTTTAGTGTAACAGTTCAGCTTAACTCAAAAACATAAATCTTTAAGGTCCACTGTGTCATGTTTTCAAATAGACAAAAAAAAAATGTTTTTACAACAAAACGTTCACATTTGCAATTTTCATTAGTAAGACCACACCAAAACAGAGATAGTTATACGTTGTTATTGAATAGATGTAGATGTTGAAGTTCCATGGAATCAGATGAGCGATGACCAGGCAAGGAGACTCAGTGTGGGGTCCTGTCTCAGCAATCTGCCCGGCCGATTCAAGACCCCCACCCCTTCCTAAATGGGTGCTAGAAGGAATGTTGTGAAAAGTGGAGGCGGGTGGTCGAGAGCACAGAGTTGAACTGAGATGAGGCGCATGGTCAAACTGAGACGCAAGCATGAGCTGGATATGAAGGTTTCCGGTGACGTGGGGGTGTGGTTGGAGTGCGATGGGGGCGTGGTCCACTCACGAAACTTAATTAACAAGTAAATAACGCAAAGCAAATGATTCGGTCCAAAAACGGTTGAATCAGCTGTTCCATCTCTCTCGCTGCAACGTGTTCTTATGGACTGCGTAAAATAGCACGCCATGACAAATTGCGTGTCATGACGACGCCCTCTGTCTGTTTTGGCGTGCAATTACACGCTCGTTTTTTCAGGCGTACTATAAACACGCGATGTGATGTGATTGAGGACAAACATGGCTAAGTTTAGGTCTGAAGTTGCAAAAATGTGTAAGTTTAGGTCTGAGACTTGAAGTTAAGTTTAGATTAGGATTGTGTTAGTCTTCATACATAATAACACGTGTTAACATTCACCATAGAAATGAACTGGGACAGAAACGCGTCAAATACACACGCACAAAATAGAAGTTGCGTTCCTATAACATGCTGTTTACAATAGCGTGTTGACAAGCTTATTTTGTCCCTTTTGGATCCATGGCCCGACAACAGCAGCAGTGCGCAGACCCGTGGAGCTGACAGAAAAACGTGCCGCCCGGCTCTGACGTAAATCTACGTTGACAGAAATGTTGAAATTGAATATTCATTCTACACGTTTTACAGCATCGGAAAACTTTATAAGTGTTTGACATTTTTTTCCTTTTACAAAAATTCTATTAAAAGAAAAAATTTGCTCACACAATTTTCCACTTTTAGATTTTTTGACTGAGCTGCAGGGAGCCACAAGGGGGCGCTAAAGATCTGCATGCGTTGTGTGTTTTATAAGGTTTCAATAAGTCATCTTCTGCATGTAAAATATATCATTTGAAGGACAATGATGCATATGTGGAAATACAGTCATATTATGTTCTTATATACGTTTCATATTTATAAACCTGATTTGTCTGTTCATTTTCATGTGGGAGGGACACAAATGGACTGTTGTTTCTATGGAAAAGCAATTTCATGGCCCAGTTCATTTCCATGAGAAACAGATGTGCTATTAATTAAGAATATGAATGAAATCCTACTCTTAACCCAGTCTAAATCTCAGACCTGATGTTACCTGTTTGTGTTGCTTCAGCCCTGAACTCCAAATACAAGTCCTCAACCAAAACACCAACATCTCTAACTGTTATGTCTCTTCTACTCGACCAAGACCGCCACAACAGAATGAAGCGTGGACATATGCGTCAAACACAAGGCTCGGGGCCGGTTGCGGTCCTCCACATCATTTGTGTGGCCTTGAGGTCTTACTATTATTATTTTAATCTTACATTAGGACCTTGAGTAATGTGTGTGTCCTAACCAATGGAAACGATTTTTTATCTTTTGCAAATGCATGTGTAATTTTTGTATAATTATTGTGACTTCAATAGATTTACAAAAAACAAATACAGAGAAAAGCATATTTAAAAAGTGAATGATACATATAGCATATTCTGTGTTGTTTGTCCTTTAAGTTTGCTGTACATAAGAGGCACTTGTGCAGAAGCTTCTGATTCCAAAAGTGTTTTTTTTTTTACAGCTGTTAGGAGTGAGATCGCTGCTAGGTCAATAGTGGAGTTTGGTGAACAAACGGGACAGGATTGTGTGGACTCATTATATTTGTGCTGAGAGGAGACGGATTCTAAGGCATTTGACTGTTAAAAACCAAACAACAATAATGTGTGGGATGTCTGAGCAGTGCAGAATATGACAGGATAAGTGGTACAATATGTGACTATGTACAACTGCAGCAGATAGCAGATGGACAGAATAAATAACAGTGTGTGGGTTAGGATCCTGGTTCCTCTCATTCTCTGCAGAAATAACCTTTAACAGTTGAACTTAAATCCTGTTGTTGTGTGTGATCAGTGGCATTTCCGTGTTGTGTGAATAAAAACCTGTCAGACCAGACCATGTTTGTTTAGAGACACATTCCTACAGCCCTCGAACGCATCATTAACCCTTTAGTTGTAACCCTTTAGTTGTAAACAGGACTAAAGCAGGGCTAAAGTAGTCCTAAAGCAGGACTAAAGCAGGGCTAAAGGTAGACTAAAGCTGGACTAAAGCTGGACTAAAACAGGACTAAAGCTGGACTAAAACAGGACTAAAGCTGGACTAAAGCAGGGCTAAAGCTGGACTAAAGCTGGACTAAAGCAGGGCTAAAGCAGGGCTAAAGCTGGGCTAAAGCTGGACTAAAGCTGGACTAAAGCTGGACTAAAGCAGGACTAAAGCTGGACTAGAGCAGGACTAAAGCAGGACTAAAGCAGGACTAAAGCAGGACTGGGGTCATGTATAAACTCATCCTCTGGCTCCTGGTTCAAGTTTAGCAAAGCTTGGATCTAATGAAACGTGGTCTCTCAAAACCAGACCAAAGCAAGAGACCAAGTCTATGACAAGACCCGGTTTAAGCAACCTCAAAACCAAGACAAGACCGAGACAGAGTCCAAGTTTCCTGGAGACAAAGACAAGACCAGAGTCCAAGACAAGACCAAGTCCAAGCCTCTTGAGTCCAAGACTCCAAGATTTAGTCCAAGCGCCCTTGAGACCAAGACCAGCTCGAGTGCAAGCGTCATTGAAATGAAGACAAGACCAAGTCCAAAACCAAGTCCAAGACAAGACCAAGTCCAAGCCTCTGGAAAGCAAGACAAGGCCGAGTCCAAGACCGAGTCCAAGACAAAGTCCAAGACAAAGTCCAAGACAAAGTTCAAGACCGAGTCCAAGTGAACACTAGACAAAAACAAAAATCCAAATGTGCTGGAGTTGAGACAAGACCAAGTCCTAAAACTAGAACTTTAGTACTTGTCAGTTTCCTCCTGGTGCATTCTTCTGTGTTCTGTCTTTCTCCAGACCTCATTCAGCCTCACAACGAAACAAGGTCATGTTGTGGGTTCGGTTCAGGTGAAAATGGAGCGCCAACTTCTCACCGACAGGCTTGTTTAGTAAGCATAAACAAACACCAAATCATATTATTGTTATTCACAGCAGACCCGCAGGCCCACGGAAGTCACCTTGTTTCTAATCTCAACAAATCTCGCCGCAGTCCTCGTCTTTACTGACGCTCTGCTGCTGACATCGCTCAAAAGCTTCGTTTGAGAGTATCAATGTGACTTTGTGCCTCCTGGTCTCTGGGTGGAGTTTGCATGTTCTCCCCGTGTCAGCGCGGGCTTTCTCTGAGTTAGGGGAGAGCGGGGTTGGTTGTCATGTTTGATACTTTGATTTGAATTTCTCAAAAAGGGCAAACTTCACATTAACAACAGAGAAAAGCTCAAAGTCTTGTGTAACTAATGAATCCACCTGCTGTTCTCTGTCTTATTCTGATCACAAGTTATTGATCTTTAAATGGAAATGTTTCACTTGTTTCACAACCAACCCCAAGTCTGGGTTGGTTGTCACAATGTTATGTCAATGGGAGACTGATGACAAATGTGTCTGTCTTTGGTTTGATTTATTTATGTCTGGTTTTATTTTGATTCAAGATTGTTGTACATTTCTATTCTTATAAAACAACATTATTCATTGAATTTGTGATCAATAACTTTTGAACAGAAAAGCTACAAATGACATTGATTTTTAGTTGATGCTTTACGCTCATTTCCTACATTGAATGAATATTTAAAATACAGTAAATTTAAGAAAACTGGTTTATGTAAAAGTGTGACAACCGACCCCGCTTGGCTTTACCCGCCCTCCCAGATATTCTCACATGTGACAACCGACCCCGCTGTGGCTTTACCCGCCCTCCCAGATATTCTCACATCCCCCCCGCCCCCCCCCCATTCTCACATGTGACAACTGACCCCGCTGTGGCTTTACCCGCCCTCCCAGATATTCTCACATGTGACAACCGACCCCCGGCACCCCCCCAACCCAGGACCCCCGCTCTGGCTTTACCCGCCCTCCCAGATATTCTCACATGTGACAACCGACCCCGCTCTGGCTTTACCCGCCCTCCCAGATATTCTCACATGTGACACCGACCCGGAAAGTGTGACAACCGACCCTGACTGTCAACAGGTTTCTTCTACATGTTTAACCCAGCTCACCCTGTTACCCTGACTCCGTTCTTTGTGATGTCAACAGTTTTAGGCTCTCAAAAAAAAAAAAAAAAAAAAAAAAAAGGGGGAAAAAATAGAACTTTTTTCTCAACATTTGAACATTGCTATGGCATTTTTTGTGTCGTCTTATCACAATCTCCAATCACAAGCTGAGATGTTCTCCTTCACTCTAGCTCCTCCCACCTCCACAAACATGCATGTTTAGGTTAAAGGTGTAGCTAACTTTTTTACCTTCAGATTGGCATACTTTGTGTTTTGCACTAAAATGTAGATGATAAATGCAGCTTGTTGTGAAAAAAATAGACCACTGAGTATTGTCTGGGTTGAATAATAAAGAGTTCTAATCAGGAGCCAAATGCAGCTCTCTGATTGGCTGAGCTTGAGTGATCTCCTCCAGTTTCACTTTGTTGTTGTAAAAAGATGTTTATAAGACAGAATTGCAGCTAAAATGAGAACATGTTGAAGGATAATGAGAGAATTTTGTCAGATTTCAAACCTAAATCCTGTTTGCAGTGTGAAAATCAGCTCTTTAACTGTGCATGACTGTGAGTGAATGGAAATGACGTCCCTGTCGGCTTCTGTCGTGTTACAATCTGAAAATGTTTGAGCAGCTCTTTTACCAGGCGTGTCTACAGACTCTAGAGTTAATGTTAAAGCTCATGACGTGTGTCGTTCACGTGAGGAGACACAAAAACACAGCACAGGACCCTCCACACCTGCAGCTCTGTAGCAGGAGTTTGAACCTGTCTGTCTGTCGAATGTACTGTATTTGACTGATTGTGTGGAACCGCTGCTTTTACAGAATAAATCACATTTTTAAAGTTATAAAAATAATAGTGTTTTGTCAAACTATAAGTCATTCATTCAGTCGTCTTATCAGTCTGATTCTGTCTCTGAGTCACATAAACCAGACAAATCAGTTCTACTGCAGCAAACAGGATTTCAAATGAGGTTCTCATTTGAACATTTGATTGATTGTGTGTTGTAGATTCAGGTTTGCTTTCCACACATGGTTCATATCGACAGGTGTTCATTTTTTAAAGAATTATGGCCTAAAAAACACTTCTGACAAACAACAAAGTGAAACTGGAGAGGACCACCCCAGCTCAGCCAATCAGAGCGCAGCATTCACAGTACACAGTGGTCTCATTTCTCATCTCATTTGACTCATTTACAACTAAATAACGCCTCCAGCTTTAATCACTTCATTGATAAAGTTCTATGGACACAGAATCTTCAGTATCAGCCTCTAAAGTTGCTTATACACACCAAACTTTATGAATAAACAAGATGATATCATTAGGCCACGCAGTAAACAGTTCTCTGAAGAGCTTGACCTGATCTACCACAGTCTGATCGATCGTCTCAACACTGGGACTTACACACAAATGTAGACTTTTTTATTTCCAAAGTTCTATCGTCTAAACTCACAGACGACGAGGAGAAAAGCCACGAACACACGCTGAACATCAGAGTCTGTGCTTCTCATTTGTGTTGGTCCTTTGGGTTTTGAGTTTAGACGCAGCTTGTCTTTAATCTTTTCAAACCGTCCTCACTTTGTCTCCAACACTATTGTTTTATTGACTCTGGTGTGATGAGTCCAAGGAGCTTTTGAGTCTATACAATCAGCTCATCGTTGTTCAGGCTGTGACTCTTTTGTGTATCCACTGGAATAAAAAACAATCAGGTTATTGAGCCAGCCTGTGTGTGAGCCACCTTAAGCGAGTCCTCTGTGACGCTGAATGTTTTCAAAATACATTTGGATTTATAGATATCTACAAGTCTTTTACCAAGAAGGTCCAGCGCACTCTGGACTTGATTTCTGAGTATTATTGTTCTTCTCACTGTGAAGCGCTTTGTGGCTGCACTATACAAATAAAGATGACTAAATTACTTCCTATTATTGATAGTGGCCTGCTAAAGCACACGGCAGGTCCCAGAATGCACTGCAGCGCTGACAGAGGAGCCACACTCACCAGAATGGAGAAGAAGTCAGTAGAAGTATAAAGGCTGGGACTGTAAAACCGAAAATGTACTAGAAATGCAGCAAAAGAATTCAATCTAATGTGTTACAATATCAATCTGGACACAGTAAAGGTATTATACGTATTAGCTTTACATATTTAGATTTATTCATTTAGATTTTAAATGCGCCAGCTGCATTTGAGCTGATACCTCTGTTACAGCCTCTAGATTATGTTTTTGAATATGTATCTAATTCTATTATTATAGATTAGGGATGGGACGAGATCTCGTGCTGCGAGATCTCGCGAGATCAAACTGTCACACGTACTAAACTGTCTCGTGAGATTTTTCCATGGTCATGAAATTAAGTTTCGTATTTTGAGCAGCTGTAGAAATATTCTCCTCCACACACAGACTTGTAGCGGACTTATTCTGACAGAAAACTGTCTAAACTCTGTCTCAGCTTTTATTTCGTAAAGATAGGACCAATATTGACAGAATAATTAGTCCTAATCATTGTAAAAGTTAGCCGAAAAATACATAATCGTCAAATATACGCGCGGACATCGCAGGAACAGTTTCCTCATCTGTGTGTGTCTGGTCCTGTCAGCAGCGGCAGCGCTGTGAAGCAGGAGAAAGGGGGCGGAGTTTGATTCAGGTCAATTTCAGTCAAAACTCATTTCATTCAAATAATACAAATCCAAGCTGATACACATAGTGAAAGGTAAAGCTAAACTAAAAGAATATAAACTAACATGAATAAATAATACAAATCTAATTTTGCCTTGTTTAAATTCTAAATTGAAACAATTCATGCAACTTGTCTCGTCCCAATCTCGTGGCTCATCTCGTCTCGTGAATTCTGTCTCGTCCATCCCTATTAGATATATTCATTATACACAGAACTATATTATTGTCCTCAAGGTTGTCTTGAAAGTAAATGAAAATCCTGATAAAACAAAATTAAGAAAATCACATCTTAAGCTAAATCATTTGCCAGTGGAGTTCAAGCTAAAGTCTTGTGTAAACTGTCTAAAAGTCTTTAAACACGTGACATGTGCCTCATCACTTCAGTCATTCAGTCTTAGATCTCAAATCACAAAAAGCCTTTTTCCACTCTGAGAATGTTTGTTTCAGTTCCTAGTACTTGTTTTAAAGCAGGAACTATGGACTTGAGCCACATTTGGGACTTTTTTTAGCTCCTGCTCTGGATCAGGTACTTTCAGTCAGACCAGGAACCTTTTAGTCCCCAAGAACATTTACAACGCTAACTTTGTCTGGAAACCTGTTTTATACATTCTCACATTTAGATCAACTTTTCTTATTATGAAGAAAAATAATTTAAAAGCAGTAACTCCCAAAATGTTCTTCTTCTTCTACTTTAGTTTTCTTGTTTTGTAGATCCTAGTTTTATGTGGAATCCAAAAAGACAACTTGTGTTTTCTTAACTCCGCCTACTTAGTCATTTAAATGTTCCAGAATAGACAGATGTTAATGTTGAAGTCACTTTCAGAAACACAGACATGGGGACGGAGTTCTTCTGACTCAACAGGGACTGGGACTAGTTCTTGGTACTTTCATGCTCAAAAACACTTCGGAATTCCAATCATTTTTAGCTAAGATTAAAAATGAAAAACACATTGATTTCTTTCATTTCCACGACTAAACTCCAACACACTAATCCTCACAAACGCTCTCCTCTCCTTAAACTCCAGAAACATGACCGTCTGATGTTTTCTTCCACAACTCAGCCCAAAGCGTCGCCACAAACCGACACACGAGCAGTCAATAATGTGACCCACTTTCTCTGAGATGTCTTTTGTAATAAAACACGAGAATAAACATCTGAAATGGTGAAAAAGTCATTTAAAAACAGCTCCACTTTGCCTTCAGACTTTTAGAAATGAGATGTTTGTCTAAGGAGGGAAGGCAAACAGAGCGGGAAAGATACGACTGAAAAAACTAGAGAAAAGTGTGTGTGTTAGTGCTTAGTCCAGAAGTCTACAAAAGATATTCCATCATCTCCGACTCATTTACCAGCTCTCCAAAGCCTGGTCGGGTGAGATCTCAGAGGCTAAGCAGGTTGGGCCCGGGCAGTATTTGGATGGGAGACCGCTGAAGGAACCTTAAGGGTATTTCACACCAACAGTCGCTGTCGGTAGGAGGAGCGACGCAGAGTCTGTTCACGTCTCTATGGGGCATCGATGTGAAAGAACATTCAGACAAACACGATCCAAACAGCCACCAGTCGCCAAACAAACACAGAGTGAGCATGTGTGTGATGTAACGCTTAACGAAAATGACGAAACATAAGTTGCACACGAGTAGTAGTTGTCAAACTTTGACGGCAAACAGCTGTGTCTAGTCTTACGGATTAAGCTCAACTCGTATTTCCCTCCACAGTCCAGCCTTCGTACTGCGGTCCCGTAACTCCCCCGTGTTTTCCTCGATCCAAATAGTACCATTCTCCTTCGTAGTTACGTCCCGTTTGACCTCGTGTAAATTACAGCAATCTAAGCTCGGCTAAATACTGTTTTTCCGTAAGCGTTATTTTCGGTTTTCCGCACTATATTCCTGCGCACTGGTTCGCTGGTTCTCCTGTGACCACGGGCCAATCAAACAGCTGCATTTGCGGCAACTGGCGACACCGACTTTACTGCAAGTCTTCAAAAACCCGCCTCCACGACCTCTCCGCTCCTCTGACCCCCGACAAACCCATTTACACCAAACACACGTGAGCCGCCTGTCGGCAAAAGTTGCCAAACTGGTTCAGACGGGCGACCCTGGCTTGGTGTGAAAGACCCTTTACATGATACAAGAGAAACTATGTCCACCATCAAGACACAGAAAGGCTGATTTTCACACCGCAAACAAAACGTAGGTGTTACATTTGAACAACCTCCTTCCACACATGGTTCATATCGACATGTTTTCATTTGGGTTGGATTTATGGCCTTCAAACTCCTTCCTTCAAACAACAAAGTGAAAGTGGAGAGGAGCAGCGACGACAGGAAGTAACAAAACAAAGATGGCGGCTCTTGTAGATGGACGTGTTTCTGCTGCGTTTGATTGGGTTTTGCAGAAATACAGAGGAGCAGACATTGGATTGGTCGTTACCATTCGGTGCTGTGATTGGTTCAGCTGCACCCAGTCGGCTTCATGTATTTCCTTTACGATTGAGGATGGAGACTGTGGACGAACTCAACACAGATCCGCAAGCTAAAGTTGCTTGATTCTAGGATTTGAATCTAATTTCAAGCATTTTGACTCTTTGTTTTGATCTGATTTTAAGACATTGCTTCTTATTTTGAGCCAAATGATTTGTCAAGAAACTGTTCTTACCTCATTGGCAAATGTTTGCTGTTGTTTTAAGCTAAGCTCTCTTATAACCAGATGAAATGTTTTAAAACCAGTGAAACATTCTACATTACAGTTAAAACTGTTTAAACTGGATTAACATTCTGATTCATTTCAAACAAGTCTAGATGTTTAGTTTTTGCAGCGCTGTCATGAGCCTGGTCTTTGGGGTAAATGTTTAGAACAGTTTTACAGCAGAGAAGTTGGAATTTAATTATGAAGAAACTGACAAATACAAGTAGAAAATGACTGTACAAGAATGATTCAAGTTGTAAAACAGAACCCTCCACACATGTCGTCCAAAAGACGGTTTACACTCCACATTTAACACAACAATAGTCGTGTTCAAGATGGTCAAGGCGGTGCAGACCCGACCCCCCTTAACGCCTCGAGCCGACTGCACCGCCTTGACCATCTTGAACACGACTATTGTCTCTCGTGTGGGATCTATGAACTTCACTAAAACAACGAAAAGGGATCCAGTGAAACCTGAATCAGAATCACTGTGTTTGATTCAAACTGGAGTCAGACTATGATCACAACGTCTGTGTTCTCTTTCTCATTTGGATCTTTCTAACAGTGTCCCACGTGTGTGTTGTTGTTGCCGTGATTAAAATTACGATTTAAATCTTGTAAAAGTGCAATTTTAATAAAAAAAATTGCAACTTTTTACAGTACTTTTTCCCATTATTTATGAGTTTTTTCTCATTAAATAAATGTGTTTTTTTTCCCTTGCACAATTACAAAGATTTGACTTTTTTCTCCAAAGACAATCTTGAAATGATTCAAGCTTTTGGTTTGTCCTTTTTGCTCGGTGGCACAAACCCAGAGCCGCGTCGGCCCAGTAGAGTATTATTTTGTACCAGGTCTGATAGAAAGTAATATTTAGTTTTTCCACACAATTTGCATGAATAAAAATACAACTCTTGGAATCTGCCTTCGTTCACAATAAAAATACAAGACAAATACCAGGCTCTAGATGAATGAATACAATGAAATATTGTTATTAATCTGGATTATTTCTACATCGGTCTAGCATCTCGTTTGGTTGCAACACTGGAATTTCCACATTGTTTAACAAAGAAAGGACCAAAGTTTGATATGATAAACTTCAATTAAAACAATATCAGTGGAAAAACGTCTGAACTAAACCAAAAAAAATTCTAAATGATTTGACTTTTCCCAAACACTGTGGGCTGGTTTAGTTCAATAATTCAACTTCAGAGATAAATAAATGACAGAATTAGTAGAAGAGAGGTTTGGTGTGATGTATTTAAAGTGATAAAAGTCTGACCTGTGGTCCGGCGGTGGCTGGGTCTGGTTTTAGTCTGGTGTTAGTCCAGTCTGTGTCGATCAGCTGCAGACCTGTTCCTCCCTCATCCTCTCGCTCTGGACACTTTGTCCGTCTGTTTTGGGAGAGACACAAGTTTGTTATGAGAACTTTAGGCCCCGCCCACAGCCCTCGCTCGCCCAGGTTCTCTCTCTCTCTCTTTTCTGGTTGAGCAGGTCGAGCCGGAGCAACACAACTCTCACTGACAGAAACAAACCCGAGGACAGTTGTGTGATCAGATTGTCACACGTTAGATTCTGAAACACATGGAAAGACTTTTTAAAGCAAAGACCAACATCCAAACCAAAACTATCTTCAGCTCCGTCTTGATTATTCTCTCCTCAGTTTTAGACATTTTAACAAACTTAAGCTCACTTTATTTATGGTCCATAGATTTGATTCTTTCACTTGGCTCTGGTCAGATCTCCGAAGCTAAGCAGGTTGGGTCTGGGCAGTACTTGGATGGGAGACTCAGGTGCCACAGTGAGACGATCGGAGGACAAAAGTCCCGGTCTGGATCAGAGCCCAGGCTGGGTCTGGTCACCACTCTCCCCGCCCGAGTTTCAGATCAACAACACAACGAACAGACCAATCAGATGAGTTCATTTGTGTGACGCAGATGAAGCAAACAAGCTGATTGGTCGTCTGTGATTTAGACCTAAATCGAACTGAAAAAGTACTATAATGGATTAGAACACTGAGCCAAATTATTGGTCAGTGGAAGAAGAAAATGATACTTACCCTGATGGCAAACTAAGGCCTTAGTCCAATAATCTTCTATCCAGACCTTGAAACCAGCGAAACATTGTGCGTGTCCAAACTATGGCTCAGGGGCCAAATGTGGCCTCAAACTCACCAGTGTCTGGCTGCAGATACTTACCGTCCACCTCCCTCCTCAGACCTGGAGCTACCTCCTGCTACAGACCCAGTGCCTGTTTAGAGTCCCCCGCTACATAAGGCGTTTTCCCACATGAAAGTACCTAGAACTAGTCCCAACATTCCTTCAGCCCTGTTTAGTCAGAAGAACCATCCTGTTTCCATGTTTGTGTTCACACAGCAACAGTTTCTGAAAGTGGGTCTAACTAGCATTAGCATTAGCATTAGCATCTGTAAAGTCTGGAACATTTAAATAGGTAGTTAAGTTGTACATAATGTGCAAAACGTAAAAACATCACTGAAATTAACAATTAAACCAAATTATTCACTGTAATGCCTAATGATACTATTATAGGCTACTATTTACAAATTAAATAAATACATCTTGGGGAGTTATTGCTTTTAAATCATTTTTCTTACGAATAAGGAAAGTTGATCTAAATGTGAAAACATATAAAACATGTTTCTAATCAAAGTTAGAATTGTAAATGCACTGCAGGTTTCTGGTCTGACAGGAAAGTACCTGCCGCGGAGCAGGAGCTAAAAAGTTCCTAAAGTGTGGCCCAGGGTCCATAGTTCCTTCTCGTGTGAATGCGCCTAAATAGGGGACAAGAACTAAGGGTTAGTTCCTACAAGGCCTATACATACATATATATGCTATATGTATACGACTTTTTTACATTTATACCCCAAAGACGGGTACGGTTAGGGTTAGGGTTAGGGTTAGGGCTGGGTTTGATTAGGTCATTTGGGGTTTTGTGAAAAGTCAAGAGTCAAATCTGAACGTCCGGTCTGCGTCTGCAGCGAGAGGCGGGTTACATCCAGACTGAACTACAGAACAGGCCCAATCATTCATTTACTAACAAGATCAGACTAGATCTGGATCTGCTGGACTCTTCATTGTTAACCAAGCAGCTTTCCCTGCCTCTCATCAGGTGTGATCGTGGGCAGGAGGTCAACAGGTCACTGGATTGTCTGTGACTGTGACAAGATTAGTCCGTCCACAGTCACGGCCGATGAGAGTCACATTCAACATCTTAACCCTCAGGACAAAGACGTCGCTTGGTTGTGATGCATTTACAGTTTTTTTTTATATGCTTTCCTTTTAGTCTGTTTTGTCATTTGGTCTTTGATGGAAAAAGTCTGGACAAGCCTGACTTAAAACAAACACCAGATTAAAACGTGCCAGGTTACATTTACATTTGTGTCAGTCTTCAGTGGGTGTGGTCAGTACTCGGATGGAACACCAGGTTCTGCAGTGAGAAGAACAATGAGAGAAAACACTTCTGCCGCCTCGTCTCAGTGTCTGAGAGTTTCTGTCGAGAGTGTCTTCAAAAGGCTCTACAAACAGAAACCATTCAACCTTTGAACTCTGAAGTCAAAATGTCAAGTTTTTACGAGGCGGTTGTAATCTTTGGCTCTAAAAGCTTTTGTGATGTTGTTTCAGGGCTGGAAGGGTTGGTCTGGACATTTCATCACAAACAAAGGTGCGAGATGAGGCTGGATTTGAATGAGGAGAAGGTGAAAGGAGGGTCTGAGGAAGGAGAGCAGCAGTGTGATTGGTTTGGCGGCAGGTGTTTGTGATCAGCACTGAGTGGACAAATTAATGCTGATGTAAGTTTGTGGCTGTTTTATGGTTAGTGCTAGATAGTCAGGTCCGGAGGGACAGAAGTGAGCTGGTTGCCATGGTAATGAGTTTATAACTGTTGCTAACGGGCCTAACTGTTATATTTTTTATCTTAACCTTTACCCAAACCTTTTTCCTAACCTTAGCCATCACCCTAACCCTTTTCCTAAACTTAACCGTTCTCCTTAACTTAATCTTCGTCCCTTCGGACTGATTATCTAGCACTAACCCTGTTTTATCTGCTCAGTTTGCACCAAAATGGACAAAACCAGACTCGATAGAGCAGGTCGTGTACTTTAAACTCCTTATACACACTTTAAAGGTGCACTGTGTAACCTTTTGACCAAAATCAGACTTTTTTTTTTTTCAAACTTTTAGATCTCAGACAGTTTTTATGTCAGTCCGGTAAAATTGTCCACAGATTCATGAATCGAGTCAAATTTTAAAATGCCACCAACATTTTTGTTCTGACGCTTTCAGTTCAAGAGATAGAACAAAAGGGTACGTTCGTCACTTTTTAAACAGCCATATAATCCACATAGATTCATATTTTTTCGTACTTTCAAAACTCAGATCTCCGTCTACTTCACCTCTGTTCATACATGTATAACTTTTATATGTGTGAACTAAAAAAAAAAAATTTCCAAACAGTGAAGTGGAAAACTTGAGCTATTTTTATAGTTCACTTAGAGTGTACTTTTGTGACAAAAAGGCCTTGTAAAATTAAAAATATGAATCACATATATAAAAGTTACACATGTATGAGCAGAGGAGAAGTAGATGAAGAGATCTGAGTTTTGAAAGTACGAAAAAATATGAATTTATGTGGATTTTATGGCTGTTTGTCCCTGAGGTGACGAACGTAACTTTTTGGCTAAAAACCTCTCCCATTCAAAATACAAAAATGGACCAACATTTTTTTTCACCATAAATTATTGACATGTACTAGGCTCTAATAAAAATAGCTCAAGTTTTCCACTTCACTATTTTAATTTTGGAAATATGCCATTTTATTTTTTTTATAGTTCACTTGGAGTGCACTTTTGTGACAAAAAAGCCTTGTAAAATTAAAAATATACATCGCACATATAAAAGTTACACATGTATGAACAGAGGAGAAGTAGATGAAGATCTGAGTTTTGAAAGTACGAAGAAATATGAATCTATGTGGATTTTATAGCCGTTTAAAAATGGGGACCATTAATGGTCCCGAGGTGACGAATGTAACTTTTTTTGCAGGTTACCAGAGGGTTAAAAAAATCACATGTTGGTCATTTACATGCCTTTGTTGCAGTAAATAAATAAGACAAATCTGCTTTTTTTCTTTTCGTGGCTTTTTATGGTCACAAAACAGACATTATTTGTCCTCTTTCTGTATCAAAAATGTTCCCTTACCAATGTATTTTCATGAATAAATGAATGATTTATTTATACACAGACAGATGTCTTCCAAAGTGCTTCACACAGTAACCTTCCCTCCTCACTCAGTGATGGCAGCAGCCCTGGACGTCCCTCTAAACCTGCCTGTCATTGGTCGGTGCACCCTGTAAATTATACCTGTGTATTTTCATATTTATTCAGAATGTCCCAAAGACCGGTTTTAACTTTGTAGAATGTCAGAATTGGCTCCGTGCACGGAATTTCAGTTGGCTGCGTACGTTCAAAAATGCTAACCTCTGTATGTACGACCACTTCCTGTTAGCGTTAGCATTTAGACACAATTATGTCTCTTTTTAAACACACAAGTGTCCTTTGGTGAAATATTCCTCTGATATGTAAAGTCTTTAACATGTTTTCTGTAACATTCACCACAACTGTCTGATCTAAAGAGGATTTAGTCGTTTTCAACTGATGTAGTGAAAACCTCATAGAAAAAACTAATAAATCCTCTTTAGATCAGACAGTTGTGGTGAATGTTACAGAAAACATGTTAAAGACTTTACATATCAGAGGAATATTTCACCAGAGACACTTGTGTGTTTAAAAAGAGACATAATTGTGTCTAAAGGCTAACGCTAACAGGAAGTGGTCGTACATACAGAAGTTAGCATTTTTGAACGTACGCAGCCAACTGAAATTCCGTGCACGGAGCCCATTGTGTAGTTGACTTTTCACCTCCAGAAAACAACCTTTGGTTTGTTTGTTAAGTTAAAAGTTTACATTCTCTTTGACATGTAACACATTCCAGATCAAGAACTACCTGAATGAAAAAAACAATCTAAACTAAATTGACTAAAATTATAAAAGTGGCCTCTTGCATTTTTTTAATGTATTTATGAATAAACTTTAATAAATGCAGACAAATAAAACAAATACATTAAACAAGAGGTCCATTTACTTCCTGTTCAAACTGCAGAACTGATAAGCTCCGCCTCTTCATTAGAAAACTTTAACGTAACGAGCAACAGATGTTACATTTGTGATTTTTACTGTTGTAAAGTATCTCTGTGGGCGGGGATAGGTGGTAGGTGAGGACAGGGCTTTTCTGAGCAGCAGGACAACAGAAGATGACTCAGACATGCAGGAATCAATCCAAATCCAACTGTGACTAAACTAATGGTGAAGAATGCTGCCACAAACTCAGAAAAGTGGATTTGACAGAAAATGTTCTTTAGCCACAGTCTGGCCCAGAGTTCTCCCAAACCCCAAAAGTGTAAATAATGTATATATAATACAGAGGAGCAGTAAGAAAGTAAAGCTGGTGATAAATCAGTCACATGTGCATTTTGTCTTGTGTCTGATACACATCTGAAGGTTTGAAACATGTTCCTCATTCCTCTGAGCTCAGACACACCTTTGACACACCTCCCAATCCATCAGTGATCATTACTGATAGTATACAACCTTTATGATCCACTGTACTTAAGTATTTAACAGTTATGTCAGGTCAGAATTAACCATGTTCTGCAAAAACAGACCTGGAACCATCACGTTTGAGGAAATCCAGCACATTTAGTCTCAGAAATCATTTGTCTCTGTGTCATGTGGTTGCTAGGTAACAGTTAAAGAATTATTTCTACACATAGTCACGGGCCAAAAGACGATCATAAAACTCAAAAAGAAAAATTGTCTGAAAACATCTGTGCAATGGGGATCTGTGCACTTGGAGCTTGTGCAATGTAACTTAGTGTAATGGGGATCTGTGCAATATAAATTGTTTTTGTGTGACTTGGAGGTATGGGCAGGAGGAGCATGTGCAATACAGATGAACTGTCTTTTCTATCTTTGTAAGTTCACTTTTTGTCCAATGTTTCCATTAACACTGTCTTGCTTGTTTGTGTTTGTCCAGCTGTAAATAGTCTGTTTTATTCTTTTAACATCAACCTGCCAGAGTCTGCTGATGGAAATTAGCCTAGGCTATAATCTGGCATATTTACATTTGTTTGAATGTTCATTAATATGCATTGTTCCCCCTTTTCCTAAATAAATAAAATAAAATAAACAAGCCAAATGTCTGGTACAATCTCTTGTTTCAAAATCAAATTATTGCAGGATGAAATATGATTTAGTGATTTTTCATGATTACCACTACCAACAATGATTATAACTTCCAACGTTTCATTCTCACTGTGACTCACATCACTCTTCCACAAGTTTTAGTTCCAAATGAAACTTACGGAATCAAGCAATGTTAATGTGATCATTACTAATGCAGTTGTTCTCTCTCTCTCTCTCTCTCTCCTCTCTCTCTCTGCTGGATGGACGGCTTTCACACTTTAAACTTTCACACATTAACTCAGGAGTTTTTGTTACTTTCGAAGCCTAAACAAAACACAAAGTTAAACATTGAACAAACTGCAAAGAGACAAACGTCAGAGGAACGACTGAGGCTTATGTAACTCAAATATAACAACAAGTGTCTGTGTGGCCAAGGGAACGCCGAACTAAACCCCTCAGACCCCGTTTTATACAAACAGAGGACTTTAAATACAAGACTGAGTACATTAGCATGCAATGTCTTTAGTTTTGGAGTATTCTAAATCAAAGTTTGAGGCTTTTCAAATGATAAATTAGCCTTTGAAATAGACTGGACAATTCTGTTGTTTGCTCATGAAAATCTCTATAGCAAGAGAGCAAACAGAAAAAAAAACAAGTTTTTCCTGTAGTATCGCCTTTAATAAATAAATACTGCTTTGTGAGGGTCGCACTTGAATAACTCGCATGTCATTTCTGTATTATAGAGTAACTTAAGGCCTTGTCCACACATAGCCGGGGATCTGATAAAGCGAACATTTTTTCCTACGTTTGGCCTGTCATCCACACTAAAACGCAGAATTCCCTCATATAAAACGGAGCTTTATTAAAACTCCGACCAAAGTGAAGATTTGGCCAAAACTCCGGCTTTTTGTTTATGTGTGGATGTGAATAACCGGCGTTTTACGTTTTTAAACGTCACTAACTGGAACATTTGCATAGACGTCATACACTCGCCCTTGTTTAGAGCCGCGCAATGCGGTTTTGTGTGGATGTGATTTTCTTTAAAACAGGTATGTGTGGACCAGAGTTACATTAACCGACAATTTTCCGTCATTTACCGATTGTAATTGCTTTGACGGAAAATTTTTAAGGCCCTCCGTCATTTGACGGATTGAAAATGAAGCTGCCCTTTTATATAGTCTACTAATTGACCTGGATCCCGACCGGACTCGCGCTTTCCCGCTCGCTCAAACTGAGGAAGCAGCGAGGGATAAATGCTGCTTTCAATCCCATTCATGCGCGCGGCAGCCGCGGCTGTTCCGTCAGGGAGGCCGCTAGACTGACGGCTGCAGAGCGCACGGGGCTGTAGCCTCCGCAATACGTGACCTATGAATCTGTAAACCTGGAGGCTACAGTTTTTACGGATCAAATGCTTGCTACGGAGCGCGGATAAGGCTTCATTCGACAAAAACAGCGGGATGGACAGAGTTTTATCGGCCTGATTTCAAGAGGATTTGTGTCTATGACCAGGATCGCTCGACAGACAAACACTGATGTTTATTCAGATTCATAAACTTAGCGGAAAGTGCCACCTGCAGTTCCTTGGTTTGGTGACGCGCTCACATCGGCTGACATCAGAGAAACGTTCCCGGAGGAATGAAGGACTGACTTTTACGCAGGAGAAATGGAAATAACACGTGGCGTTTGGGCAAAATACAGTGTGGATTTGCAGAAAGTGGAGAGAAGTGGAACGTTGTGCTTCAGGTAAGAAATGCAGAGCCACATCAGTCACATTGAGTTTGTTGAAAGTCAAACGGACACAATGATTTTTGCAGATGCTTTAATGATATCTTAAGAAACTATTTATGCAAAGTTCAGTCATTCTTTGTCTTGTCTCATGACCCGTGTGCTTTGTGCAGTCTCTGTGTCAGAAATCAGCTAAAAAAAACATAGGCAGCAATAAACCTACTCAACAAAATTATGACGGATAAAAATCCCTCATGACGGATTTTTTTGGACCTTGTCCGTCACAGTGACGGATTGGAATTAAGTCTAGTGTAACCACTGGTGTGGACACAAGAGTTTTTACAAAACGGAGGACAGCAGATAAGCGTTTGTAAAAATACCCGCCTACGTGTGTACATGGTCTAAAAATATCTTAATATTATTTGAACTAACTCTAGCCCTATGTTGGACTGCCTTTTGTCACTGATTTTGTTGATTGTTTTTAAGGACAGAGTTTCTGGGCGCAGTCAGGGACCGGGGTTTTAGGACCACAGAATCTGATCTCTGCTGTTTACGGATGATGTTGTCTTTATCAAACCAGGACCTGTAACACGCACTTGGACAGTCTGAGCTGAGTGTGAAGCAATCGGGATGAAAAACTCGCTCCTCCAAATCTGAAGTCATGGTTCTGGGACTGGAAAAGGCGGCTTGTCCTCCTCCAGGCGGTAGAGAGTCCTGCTTCACGTGGAAGAGTTCACGTATCTCAGGGTCTTGTTCACATTGAAAGAAAGATGGAGCGTGAGATTGACAGGTGGACCGGTGCAGCGTCAGCAGTGATGGAGTCGCAGTATCAGATCATTTTGATAAAGAAGGTGCAGAGTCAAAAGGCCAACCTTCACGTATTATGGTCATGAGCTTTGACTGAAAGAACAAGATCACAAACACAAGCGTTCGGAATGAGTGGGTGAGTGAGAAGACACTTTGGCGAGACTTCTCTGGACTGACCTGGCTGGAAACGCCTCGAGATTTCCCAGAAGAGCTGGAGGAAGTGTGTGTGTTTTTTATTAAGGTCAGATGAACTAGTTTTAGAGTGGTGCAGAGTTCAAATCCTGCTTCATAATACAGGCCTCTTGTACAGTCCTCTCTTCAAACACACAAAAACACGTCACAAATTAAAAAATATCCACTACATAACCACACTCTTTGGACCTCGGCGTTGTGCAGGTGTGTGTGTTTTTATTGTGTTGAGTCAGTTAAAGTAGCATCATCTTCCTGCTGGCTAATCATTCATTCCATAACCAAACCAGTTCATGTGGATCTAAAAATATCCTTTTATACTGGCCACTCCTCCTTCACCTCAATCTGTCACTGACAAAAGCTTTTACAGCCACAGAAATGACACATTAGTCATCATAAAGTGATTAGTCTGAAGTCTTATTCCAGTTCAGACAAAAGGGACTGGAGCGTAAATAGAATCTGTGGGTGAAATGTGCCTGACAGACAAACTTAAGGGCAAAAAAAATAAATAAAAGGCAGCTGAAGTGATGTTTAATGTTGAACCTGAGCTTGTTGTGGCCCAGTTCAGAGTCAATATTTGATACAGGTCTGACCCGGGACATCCAAATAAGGTGTAGAGCTTTACTTCAGACCTGGCATGTCCAAACTGCAGGTCAAGGACCAAATCAGTCCTTGGATCAATGTCACTGTTATTGTTCTTTCGCCCAAGTTCACTTTCTGCACAGAATGTCTGCTGGTTTGTTTGTATTTAAAAGCACATTTTGTACTGACTGGACATTTCCTGTTCAGCTCATTTCTTTGGTGTTTTCACAAAGTCAGTCTAATGGTGTGTTCCACGAAGCAGACACTTTTTTGGGTAAACTGGTAAATCCTACATGAGATCAACAATAGAGCTGGGCCAGAGGAGTCCAAACCTCCAGACAGTCCAAACCTTTTGTTTTCATGGGCTCATGAAAACAAAAACTACAACGATAGAGTTGGGTCTGTTTTATCAAGCTGGGCCACAACATACGTCTTGATGGGCCGCATTTAGCCCCCGGGCCACCATTTGAATAGCCCTGATATAGACTTTAAAGAAGATTTTTTACACTAAGTGTAAAATGCATTTGTTATTGCTGTTTGGGCAAACTCACAAAGGACTATTTTGAGGACTTGAGACGCAATAAAAAGGATTAAAAGTTGGGACTCGACTTGAAACTTTACCTAACACTATGTACACTACTGAATTTGTGAGCATAAATGGATTTTAAACTGGCTGATACAAAAATACAAGATGCATTTGATCTATAGAATTGAAAAATGTCCAAGCTAAAATCAAATGAAATGACTGGGACTTGAGTTGGGCTCGAGGCCAGAGACTTGTGAAATATCATACTGTCAATCATTAATGTACTTAATGATTGCGTGTTTTAGAGTCTGTACATTCAACACATTTTTCTGCCTTATCTTTGGACATTTCTTGAATATTTTCAGGTAGAAAACAACAGATAAAGAAAAGGCTCACGTCATCTACACTTTACGAGTCAAAATTAAAACCCATAAACCCAGCACTTTAGACAAAATGATTTTAATTGACAAAGTCTACAAAAACAGATTTGTACATTCTGAACTCCCACAGTGTTGCTTTAGATTCAGTCCTTTTAAAGTCCGGCACTGTGGAGTTTTACCCGAGCTCGTCCTTGGACTTGCCCTGTTTTCGGGGCATTTTCTTACTGCTGCTGTCCTCCAGCTCTTTGCTCTTGTAATAATGAGGAGCCACTTCTAACAACCAGCCGCTGTCGATCTCGATCACCTGTAATCACACAAATACAGTCAGGAGGTGGACAACAAAAACAGACGGGGTTCCTGCTCAAATGACACCCTGGGAAAAGAACTTACATTTTTTATTTAAAAGTGTAGTGCACTTTTTGTGTAGTGTAGTGTGGGGCCTTTGAAACAGTCCTGCTCTTGCCAGCGCAGAACATGGAAAAGCTCAGAGTCTTTACACAGCAGTGACAGTGAAGCAGGAGCTGCAGAGGCTCTAAAACACCACAGGAGTCACAAACTTGGATCAGGACGTCTGACACTAAGTATCACTTTTACATCTCCTGTGTTCTGGGACAGTGAATGAAATGCTCCGCAGTGTCCCGCTTATTTTTCAGTAAAGTCAAAAACTGTCATAACTCTGTGATTAAGGGGCTATTGTGAAATAAAAACTGGATGGAAGCTTGTGAGGACTAGATTGTCACTGGACTTCAGAACACTCACAAGGGTCTGGATTTCTATGTTTTTGCTTCATTGGGTGAGATCAGCAGGTCATGCAGCGCAGCAGCAACAGGCTGCCCTAACCCTAACCCTAACCCTCCCTGTCTTGGGTTTTATTTTAAGTGATGTTAGGCCGGTGATGAGGAGCTGTCCTTATCACTGGGACAGACTCACACATGAGTCTGGGGGCGCAGAGCAGACAGCATATTGTCAGAGTTAAGGAAAGTCTGCAGTCTGCATGGGGCAGCTGAAGGTGCTTGTGTTGTACAGAATCTCATCTCTTCTTCTCCACCTCACCCATGCCAAAAACAGCACTGAGACAAAAGTTGTATTAACACATAGGAATTGCCTTAAAAAGTCTGAGAACCCCTGAGACCCCTTATCGCTATGCAAATGCCTCAAGAACTCTCCTAATATTCTACCAAATGACATCACAATACAAAGTTCAAACCATGTTTATAACCAACTATGGTTGAATGAGACATATTTAAAGTCCTTTTTCATTTGTATGTTTCTTTCCATCAAAATATCACATCTTTGAAATTGTATATAGTAACAAACTGTAATATTCAAAAATCCTAAATCATGGGGAACCCTCAACACATGGCCCCAGGGGTCCCGGACACTGCCTTAGACCATTACAATGTCAGAATCTTGATTTTATGATTAACTGCCGAATTCAGGCTGTCCTGTGCTCAATGTTTATTTCCCTGCCAAGAGCTGATACTGAAAGGTGCCCTAAGTGATGCATTTATACTTTAGTCCAGTGTATTTTATAGCTACTTAATAATGAATATTTGAGAAAGCTGATGGTACTGGGTTTATTTATACAGCACATTTAAACAGACAATAAGTCTGTTTTAAATAAAAGTGCAGTGCTCGTAAGTGAAACTTTGTACAAAAGCCAGGGACAGGTGCAAACAGAGACGTCTGTTCAAATGTTTGTTTTCACATGAAACATAAAGAGCAGAGAATAAAAGCCCAGGAGGATCTGAGGACACAGGACACACACATGTAGCACAGCACAGACCGGCTTGGCTTGGCTCATGTTTCAAACACTTTACCTGTCTCATGAACTCTTTGGTGGTGAACACCAGCTCGTGGTAGATCAGCCATCTTGGTTGCTCCTCAAACAGACAGCTGTTTGGGTGAACGTACACAGTCTGCTGGTGCTTCACGGTCTTGTACCCGCCTTTACTCAGACGAGCTGTGTGGTAGAAGTATCCTGCTGTGATCGCCTGAAACACAACAACACATGAGCAATCAGTTTGTTATGTGGATAGACACACATGCGTATCCCAAATACTGTAGGACTATCTTTAGACGCACCGCTGTAGTGACTTTTAAACTTTGACGCTGACGACTCAAATGTGTTGCCTCTGAGTCGTCAGAGAAAGACTCTCACTGTGATCGCTCAAACTCACTTTACTATGGCGACTCCCGCTTATCCTTTTCCAAGCTCAAATAAGAGAAAATAAACTTAATTATCTTCTCTTATTTGTTAATTGATTAGTTAAATCTTTTTTTTTTAAAAGAGTTTCATTTTCTGCAGACTTTTTCCCCAATAGCACACTTTATTCATATGTATTTAAAAGGATTTCAGGATTCATCTTAACTATTTCATACTGAACATAAAACATAATTCATGATTAATAAGCAGCAAAGAAACATAATAAAAGAAAAATGTATAACCTCAGGGCGTTATGAGGTTATACATTTTTTTTTTTTATATGATTTACAGTGACCTTAAAGTGCCCCAAACATTGACTCTTTGACCTGCTTCAAACATTAAATACATCAGCAGCAGCTCTAAGGTGAAGACATACAAGGATTTATGAGTTTCGTTAGAAACGACAGGTTAAAACACAGCTAAAGACAGACAGGATACAAGATATCAACAAACTTTTAAAACATCGCTGGGGCAACAAAAGGACACTGCTCACACCTTCAAATACTAGACCAAACGTGCTTGGAGCCTTTTGTGATTCTTTTAAGATGAAGACATTTGTGTTTGTGTTTTAAATGGTAGAAATGAATTTAGAACATACATAGAATCAATCAGCTCTACTTTGTTTTTATCTTTTCATTCTTTCCTTCCACCTCCACTCGCAACCACCACCATTACTACTACCACCACCACTACTACTAAGACCATCATCACTACCACCACCACAGCAACCATCATTACTACTACAACCATAGCAACCATCATTACTACTACAACCATCATTACTACTACAACACCAATACTACTACTACCACAAATACTACTACTACCACAATACTACTACTACCACCATTACTACTACAACCACCAATACTACTACTACCACCAATACTACTACTACCATCAATACTACTACTACCACCATTACTACTACAACCACTATTACTACTACAACCACCAATACTACTACTACCACCAATACTACTACTACACCAATACTACTACTACCACCATTACTACTACTACCACCATTACTACTACAACCACCATTACTACTACTACCACCATTACTACTACTACCACCATTACTACTACTACCACCATTACTACTACTAACCATTACTACTACACCACTACTACCCACCATTACTACTACTACCACCATTACTACTACTACCACCATTACTACTACAACCACTATTACTACTACTACCACCATTACTACTACAACCACCATTACTACTACTACCACATTACTACTACACCACCATTACTACACCATCATTACTACTATAACCACCAATACTACTACTACCACATTACTACTACAACCATCATTACTACTACAACCACCAATACTACTACAACCATCATTACTACTACAACCACAATACTACTACTACCACCACCAATACTACTACTACCACCATTACTACTACAACCACCATTACTACTACTACCACCATTACTACTACAACCACCATTACTACTACTACCACCATTACTACTACAACCACCAATACTACTAAGACCATCATCACTACCACCACCACCACAGCAACCATCATTACTACTACAACCACAGCAACCATCATTACTACTACAACCACCAATACTACTGCTACAACCATCATTACTACTACAACCATCATTACTACTACAACCACCAATACTACTACTACCACCAATACTACTACTACCACCATTACTACTACTACCACCATTACTACTACTACCACCATTACTACTACAACCACCATTACTACTACAACCACCAATACTACTACTACCACCATTACTACTACAACCACCATTACTACTACAACCACCATTACTACTACAACCACCATTACTACTACAACCACCATTACTACTACAACCACCATTACTACTACAACCACTACTAACTACTTTTCAACAAATAATACTACTAATCTAAATTAGTTTTTAAGGAATTAAGTCAAGAGTTTATCAAGATAATGTCTAAAAAATGTAATTTTTCAGTCATTTCTGGATCAATTTTTGTGACAGAAAAAGTGAAAGAATGACAAAACTCACCTTAATAAAAATACAACAACAATAAGCTGCCCTTTACTTCCTCTGACAGAGAAATGACCGTGGAATCAACCCCTTCATAACCGCATAAAATGACAAAACAGAGTTATGGAAGGACACATGAGGATTAAATCCAACATTAATCGAACCAGTACGATTAATTGATTAAATGTTTTTTAGCTAATTTTGAAAAATACAATTAGCAGATTTCAAAAAGAATCTTTGAACTTGTTTAATTGTTATTTAAATAGTCATTGAACAACAGAAATAATAGTTTGACTCCCTGACTTCTGTCTATCTTAAATCCCTTTGCATAAGCACTTGTAGGACATATAATCCAAGAGCAATGCTCACGTCTTTGTTTGGATCTTGCGAAATGTTCAGTGAAACTTAAGACAGAAGCTGTTTTCAGTTGTAAACAAAGATAAAGTACTTAAAAGCTTCTCCTCTGGTTTCCTCTGTAAACTATGAATTTTTGCAAAACACTGGGACTTACTCAACCGTTAGTGTCAGAGAACAAAGGCCTGAACATGAGCGGCTGACACACTTCTGCTGTTTGTGAGGAGAAACTAAAGCCACAACAACAGCAGAACAAGAGGAGAACGCAGAGATGAGTCATGATTACAAAGTGTCAAAAGCAACGTGGCTTTTTCAGCGGGGATCAAGTTTGCGCAGCACCACGTCAACAAATCAAAACGATCTTAAAACACAGGGAAAAAAAGTCCTAAAAAGGCTGTATGATCTGCTCTTAAAGTAGTCTGCAATATTGTTCTCATCCAAAACTGTTTTTTTATCAAGCCCCCAGAGCGTTTTTCTGAAATGTCTCTATTTGATTGACTTAGCATGAACCATGTGTCTGCATTTGTGTTCTTAACAAACACCACACTAAATGAACAACAAAAACACATTTTTTATCTACATAAACTTGGGTTTAAGCATGCAGCCCTCCCTTACAGAGGGCTTTGTTTGGACACATGGTTTTATATATTCCAAATTTAGACAAACTTTCCTTATCCTTGAGAAAAATTACTTATAAGCAGTAGATCCCAAAATAACTGTTTGTAAAGAGTAACTATTATTAGGAATAACAATGAATATTGTGTTATAATGCTGTTATCAGAGATGTTTAGCTTTTGTACATCATAGTTTTATATGTAAGGAAAAAGACATGTTTTGTTTTTTCTAGCACCACTTAATGACTTATTTAAATGTCCAAGACTTCGAATACTAAATCTCTCAGCTCCACTTTCACAAACTGTCGCTGTGTGAACACAAACATGGGGACAGGGTAGCTCCTCTGACTAAACAGGGGCTACGGGAATGTTTTCTTGGTTATCCATGTGTGAAAACGTCTATAGACCGGCCTCCTGTTGGTTCCAAACCCAGAACCAAACACGGGGAATCAGTGTTTCAGTTTTATGCAGCTCAGATCTTCCTGAAGATGTTAGGCAGGCCTCGACTGTGACGATGTTCAAACTTAAACTCAAACATTTCTTTGTCTGTGCATCACTGAAAAAAGTGCCACCTGTATTCTTGATTTCTTTTAAAATACATTTTATGATTATTTATAGTTTTAATAATGTAGGTTTGTTTTGTGCTTTTGATGTATGTTTTCCCGGCTCTGTAAAACACTTTCAATTACTTTGTGTACAAAGACATTTGCCTTGACTTGCTAATATTGAGTATGTGGTTGCTAGTTGGATAGCAGATCTTGCTTATGGACACAATCTTTACTCCTAAGTTACACATCCCAGTATACTGTATATTAGATCTGGTACCTTGCGTATGGGCACACAGTCGTCCTGCGCGCTCACCACCTCCACCTCGATGCGCTCCATCAGCCCTTCCAGCTGGTCTCGCACGTCTCTGGCTCGTCTCATCGACCGGAACTGGATGAAGTTTTCGTAACACCACTGCGTCGAGAAGCCGCTCTCCACCCACTGACACAAAAACATCCTTCATTAAACAGTTCATCAATGACTCAAAGATCTGACTGTGATGCTTGGATTTTCTGTGGGTTGGGTTCTTTATAACAGTCAGGTAAGGGGAGGATAATTTCTCAGAATCTTGTGCTTAATCACTTTATAGGACGCATTCCCAACATATAATGGACAGAGGCGCCGCTCTATTAGATCTGCAGAGGTGTACGTTGGTCTTAAGAGTCAAAAAATATTCACAGATTATCAAAAAAACAAAACAAACTCAAGCTATTATACCTTTTTAAGTGTAACTGACTAGTACCCACCTCTGATTGTAATTTAAATACAGTGACTTAAGCATCATTAAACAGGAACCACAACATACTGGCAGAAATAGAAGTGTTTGTAGTATAAACCTGTACTGTTGTAGTAACCCTAACCCTAACCCTAGTCCTTTATTCGGTTCAGTCTTAGTCGACCAAAATTGACATTAGTCAACTCATTCTTTTAGTTACATTATAAGGAGTTATATTGAACAGCAACATAATAGTAGTGAATTATCTGAAAACTTGCTTGCCTTTTTTGACATAAGCGTTGAGTTTCTTCTTAATTTTCAGTATAGATTGTTGTTTTTGCAAGAACACAACATTTTTAGTTTTTTCAAGCATAGTTTGGGTTAGATAAATGATCAAATCAGAAGATATTTTTAGCTCCAAGGATTTTGACGTGCTTTCTTTCTAATGGATTAATCGGTCGATGAAGCATGTCTTTGGTCGATTACTGCCCTACAGACCTGGTTGTAGACGTTGAGCAGCACCAGATGATCTCCTCCGGGAACAGTGAAGTTCATTCGAGCGTTGTCGGCGTGAACCACTTTGTCTTTGGGCCGATAGAAGATGGAGTTATTCACAGACAACATGGCGGCGATGGACAAGATCTCCTCCGAGCACTTGTATCTGAATCACACACAGAACGCATAAAGATTTGAATATTATTTCAATGTTTTTTCTTTATTTAAGCATATAAATGTTGAGTAACGGTGCTCATTAGTCTGAAAACATCTGCCTCCCCAGTTTCATGATAATCAAACTCTTTTATATGTACTATGTACTATTAGCATTGTGTATTACAAAAGAAAAGACTTTGATTAACTTCGGCCATGTTGTGAAATGGAAAAAGCATCATTTAGTTTGTATAAATGTGAGTAAATGGTTCTTTAAACTCACTGCTCTGAAGCCAGGATCATTTTACTGAGCATCGGATCCACAGGCAGCTCAGCCATTCGACGACCCAACTGAAAACACAGAAGAAACACAGCTCACATACATAACCAGTGTTTCCCACAGATTTCAGAGAAACTATGGGGGGATGAGGTCTCAGTCTAGTCGGGGGTCTGGGGGTCCTCCCCCAGGGAAATTTTGACGCAAACACATGTGCTTTCCTGCATTTTGGTGAATTTTAGATACTATAATTTATATCCCACAGTTTTGCCTTTTGTTTGAAAGAAATAGTGTAGGTTTTAAAATGTGAAAACAATTACTGCACATATGAGCCCTTATGACTAAACATATCCTATTTCTTGTGATACAATGCTGCATTCACAAACATTTTATTGTTCATATTACTATTAATTTCAACTCAGTTATTACAAAGTAAGTTAGAACCTTCATGTTACAAAAATAGGGGGAAAAACAATTGCTTTTTATTTTAATGTGCTATTTTTATATATTTTATTTTTAAATTTTATTTTTTGTGTCTTAAAAACATAGATAATACATAATAAATATATGTTCCTTTTATCTGGGATGTTTTAGAACAGTAAATCCATTAATTTCAAATTTTTTCCAAATTGCTTTCCAGTGGGGCCCCATCTCTCTTCGCCCCTTCAAACTGCCCTCTGCTCCGCCACTGCTCCTTCTCCTGCGCTCACTGAACACAGCTCAACTTAAGCTGCATCCTCGCGCTACAGTTTGAGGAAATACTATAGTCTGTAACTTTTGTCAGGACAAATAGACTAGATTCATGGTTTGTGTTTCCCTCTGAAAGAATCTGAACACAAATGTGTCAAAATCCGCCGTATTTCGCCGCGGTAATTTGCGTGTTCAAATCTGCAGCCGTCTTAATTCATCTGCTGTTTCTGCTCGTAACTGGCTCAATATATGTCCTATTGACGCCAAATAAAGATTGGCTAAGACCTTATGAGTTGTAGAACATGTTTCAAAGGGGTTTCCAGGGTCTTTGATTTCGCGCTGTGTGTTAAGATTCATCATGCACAAGCGTCTGGACCACTTATGAGTTCAGCAGTGGGACGGTACAGCTCGGCTGGTTGGCCCCAGAGCAGGTGATGCCCTACGCGCTCTGGGTTATGTGCGTATCCGTGCGCTTTACAAGGCACGAGCTACGCCAGGCAGGTTGTCCGTTTACGAATTGGACACAGCTCACTTCGGCGCGAGCACAGCTCACTTTGGGGCTTACGCAGTTGAGGAGACGGTGGAGAGAGAGAGAGGGAGAGAGAGAGAGAGAGGGGGAGAGAGAGACAGAGAGCGAGAGCTGCAGGCACAAGCTCGCGGTGAGCACGCGGCAGAGGGAAGAAAGTCGGAGATTTTGTGAAAAGTTGGTGCGTGTGTTCGTTTGGGTCAAGAGAGGCTGGTGCTGGAGCGAGCGGAGAATTTACCGTATTTGCAATACGTTGCCAGGCTGCAAAACATGCTTTTAATAGACCTAACGAATAACAGGAATTGCAATAATAATTTATAAAAAAAAATGTCAAAATGAGTCTATGGCGGCTAAAAATAGACTATGGCGGCCCGCCATGAATTAGTCTATGTATGGGAAACACTGCATAACCTTATACATTCACTACAACATGCTCATAACAAGTGTCTCAGGTGGAGGTAAGGTCATTGATTTTTCAAACTTTAAACTGTTTAGTTTAGTTCAAAGCGGAGATAAAGGGTTCTGGCAATGTGAGAACGTATCCCTGAAATAATTGTACTACAAACTGTGCTATACAGATAAACTTGCCTTGCCTTCTCTTCCCTCTTTACTTCTACTTCCCTGAAGAAAATTTCTTTTACGAAGTTCATCTAGAATCAGTTCTTTGCTCTCTTTGACCCTTGTTTGTTCCAGATGCTGCTGCTCCAGTGTCAAAGTCTACGCATTTGTTGCATCCTAATATTGAGGACAGAAAGAGACAGATCCCACCATCATAAATCTTATGAGTTTAAATTCGTGTCACTGCTCTGTGACGTGAGGGTGTATCCCAGCATACACCAGCAGGCTCCAGTCCTGCACTGTTAGGCCATTTACACAATGACATGCGCGTTGACAGAAGGGGCTTTACAATGAACAAACACTGCATTTACTTAAGTTTACATGGAAATATAGAGAGCAAATGCATCATTGAATGGATATTAGACATGAAGATTCTCTGTCTTGTAAAAAGGAAACGACTGACCCAAACATACTGGGAAAACTGATAGAAAGACATTTGAAAACTCGAATTCTGAGATTGAAATTTGAAATTTCGAGTTTCTGTGAAGCTTTTTTTTTCCCTCACTGTGGCAAATGGGCTTCCATACAAAACAGTCTGAAACAAGGAAAAGAATAGAGATTTATAAATAGATTTTAAATACAGTATGTCAACATTTCTGAAATAAAATTGTACTGTCAAACCATTTTAAGGCAAGGCAAGGCTAATTACGCTATTATTTTGTTCATTTATTGTAATTATATTAAGAACACAAATGTTGCATAGCAAAACCAATCAAAACAGACATAAAAAGTATCACATGTATTCTCCAAAATGTGCAGAGGGCCTGATTCCAACAGGCAGAGGGCTGCATCTGGCCCCTGGGCCGTAGTGTGGACAGGTCTGGTCTAAGGACAGGTATTCGTTTGCCTGTTTGTTGTTGCTTCTGTATTTCTGAATAATGACTGTTTATGTTGTACAAATAATCAACACTTATGAAGTCTGCAGAGATAACTGATTTGGGGCAATACAAAAATATTTATGTGAAATTTAATTGAATTTTACACTTGTTCAGTAAAAAAGAATCTAAGCATGGTTATACCTACAGAAAAAAGGGAATAATAAACACGCCTTCATTACAAAATATCACAATGTACTTGTGTTATTATCTTCACAAGTACATTTCACAATGTACTTGTGTTATTGTCTTTCAAGAGACAAATTCAAAAATGTATAACAACGCTCCATCTGGTGGTTGAAAGCTCACATTGTAAACGTCTTAAAACACTTTTCATATTAAACTTGATTTAGTGTCATTCCTGTTTTACCTTGGTGAGTTCTCCCAGATGGTTCAGAGCTCCGAGCGCGTACAGCTGCTCCAGAGCCAACACCAGAGTCTCGTGAGGAGGAGGGTCCATGAAGTCGAAGTGAATCAGGTCATTTATACCTACAACACATTCAAACCATATTTACATGATAGTGTTTGCACAATCTGAAGAATCATCAGACATAAACTGACCTAAGCTCTTGAGCAGCAGCACCACGTTGCCCAGGTTTGTCCTCTGGATCTCTGGGACTGTGGTTTCCTCCATCTCGTGTTTAAAAGCCCAGGCCGTGTAGAGTCTGAAGCACTTTCCCGCAGCTACGCGACCTGCTCGGCCGGCTCGCTGGTTTGCAGACGCCTGAGCGAAGCAAGACACAATCAGACACCCAGGAAAGAATCTTAATAACATGTTCACAAAGACACATTTGTGCATTTGTGAAGGGAAAGATGCACTGGTCAGGTGTGAACTCCTGCAATTCAAATGATTGCTGAAAATAAAGTGAGTTTAATTTAGTTTTTTGTTTAACTTATCTTTACTTCCAAAGTTCCAAAGAGCAACGTGAACTTTGAGACAATAAGCATAGTTGAAGCTAATCTTTGTGTTTTTACCCGCGAACACGGCGTGACGATGAGCGACTCCATTCCCGTGCGAGCGTTATAACTCTTCTGTTTACAAAAACCAGGGTCGATCACATAGATGATGCCGTCGATGGTTAGAGATGTTTCTGCGATGTTTGTGGCCACGACAACCTAAAACAGGAAGTGAACAAAGTCAAAGGTCAAAAGAGTGACAACTGGAAAAAATGCAAAAGCTGATATTATATTATGTCCCCAACAGTTATTGCTGAGGAGTTTCTCCACATACAGTATAGTCCTTCTTTAATCCTTGATAAATGATCATTTACAAAAAAAGAATTGATTTGTTAAAAAAAAAAATAATAATAATAATATAATAATCATTGTTGGATAATAATGTTTTCTACAGCATCTTACTCTAGGACTGAAAAATAAAAATAATATTATTTCAATAAATAGTTTCTGCACTATTTTTTTTTTGAAAACTTTAATTAAAAAAATAATGCTGTAATGATCAAACTATGGCCCAACGGCCAAATGTGGCCCTAACAACTTTTGTTAACCCTCTGGATTTCTGATGAATTGGTCATTTTTGCTGCAACTTTAGGACATTTCCACCACAATAATCTCTTCAGCAGTTGTGAAGATTGATAAACCTTATATTTTGGTACAAAATTGTTGGTCACATTGTCGACCACCAGTCTGTGGCCCTTTGCCCAATGTATGTTTGAAGTAGTAGAACTGCATGTAGAAAGTTTGGGCAAATCAGTGTTGTTTCCTTGATACTTTTACACTTGTTGGGTAATATTACAGAGTGGAAATCTGAACTGTTGCACTGAGACTAATAAAGTTTTTGATTTATAGTAAGAGCTGTACCTTCCTGGCTCCCGGTGGAGTCGGGGAGAAGATCTTGGCCTGCATGTCCGACGGAAGGTTTGCGTAAATCGGTAAAATCACCAACTCTGCGATTTTTGATCCCAAACGACGACATCGCTCCTGCAGCAGCTCACAGCACGTCTCAATCTCCTCCTGAGAAGACCAGACAAGGTGATGAGGATGTTACACTACACCCAGACAATAATGTGTTTTCCATGAATGGAATAGACTAGAACAAGAATAGGCGTTTTCTTTTTCTGGCCAATTTGAACATCAAATCAACCTCACAATGTGATGCTTTAGAGGAAAAGACTGTTTTACAGATTCTCTTGATCATCAGATTTAACTGGTGTTAAAACTACAGAAGAAACTGTTTTTACTTGAATTACTTTTGAAGTTTATTATTTTTTGTCTAATTTAATGTACCAAAAAGTTGAACTCTGTGGACAACCAGGACAAAAACATGCTTTTATTAAAGTTATTTTTGTTCAAAAAGCTACACAGTGCACCTTTAAACTAACTACACGTTATTGATCATGGCTATTGTAATAAATAGTTTTAGATTTATTTTTTGTCTGAAGCTGTGTTAAGACTGGTCAAAATGGTCTGTGTCGGGGCGTCAAGTTTACTTTTTAAAGTCAACGTAGATCTGGGTTTTGAGGAGTCAGGTAAATATGAGAAACAATTTTGTGGCAAGTTTTGCACAATTATGCGCCAACTGACGCTGCTTTCTGCAGCGAGGAAGGTCAAACCAGTGTCCACCACTTTTCAGTTCCATGAATCAAATCAAGGCAGGAGTTTGGACGACTTTCCTGTGACACAGTGGCATGCTCTCACATTTACTATTTTAATGATATTTTATTAGAGACAGGACAAATGTTTGTTTTGTTTTTTTTGAAGGGTTGGTCGCTTGTTGCTCTGGCGATGCTGAAGGCTGACCCAACAAACAAACATTATGCGCTGTGATATGGATTGACGATGAACTCAAATGGACGCATTATAAAAACCTCAATGCCTTGTTTAAGGAAACCATTTGGGATTTTTCCTATATTTAGGAAGAAACTGTGGCATATGCAGATCAATAAATCACATTTTGTTCACTGTAAAACACAAAATCAATCTAAAACAGCTTAGAAATAGAAACAGATCCATTAACTTCCTGTTCAAAACAGCAGAACTGATAAGCCCCGCCTCTTCGTTTTACAAAATTACTTTAATAAGCCACAGATTTTTAATGACTATTTTTTGTTGTTGGAAAGTGACTATGTGACAATTTTGAACCGTACAGGTTTTACTTGGAATTAGAATTTTTATTAAACGCATGTAAATACAGACAAGTGGGCGTGGCTAGGTGGTAGGTGGTAACAGAGCTTTTTCTAAGCAGCTGCTGAACAATACAAGTTACTCAAACATGCAGGAATCAATCCAAATGCAACTTTGGGTAAAATAATGACGAACACTACTGTAACAAGTCTAAAAACTCAGAAAAGTAGATTTTACATCATTTAAGCCACTGCCCTGGAGTGACAATGTAGGAGTACAGACAGCTAACAAGGAGGTGTCTGTAGGAGGAGGAGAAGTGAGGAGGTTGTCAGGTATTCAGTGCATTTACTAAATACACCTAAGCCACCACCTCAACCTGGTCTGACATCAGGACAAATGAAGCCACGGGGAGATCTGAATCTAAATCAAAAGTGAAATCTAACAGAATAGGTTGTCTGGTGTGAACAAGGCATGAACGTTACCTGTCCTGTGAGAAAGACCAGAATATCTCCCGGAGACTGAGTGACGTGGATCTGAAGGACGGAACCACACAGGCCTCGAGGTAATCTGCCTCTGGAGCCTGAAACATCAACCACAAAGTCAAACATACAACCTCCAGCGCAGATCAGGGGTTACGCTAACCTTTCTGCCGCAGTCACCTTTGTGTAGAAGATGTCCACAGGAAACCTCCGTCCCGGGATCCTGAAAACCGGAGCGTCATCGAAGAAGCAGGAGAAGCGTTCTGTGTCCAAAGTGGCGCTGGCGACCAGGACTTTGAGGTCAGATCTGAAGCGAGCGATGTCTTTGATCAAACCAAACAGGATGTCAGTGTGGAGAGTTCGCTCGTGGGCCTCGTCAATGATCACAACACTGGAACAGAGAAGACAGAGCAGCACATTAGCAAAACACAGACTTATCCTACGGTATTTCTGTTTGAATGTGGACACTTTTAAACCGTTTAGTCTGAAGACAATTCAGCTGTTGTTTTTTGTAATCTCTGTCAAACATTCAACATCAAGAATCAATGTGACTTATATTTCTGGCAGTACTGCTTGAATTGCCATTCCTCAATATGATGTATTTTTCTCATCTGCTTTACTTGTAATCTGCCCTGTTTGTTTTGACACAAATGGACAGTGGTGGACCATCAGGGCCTACAAAGCCTTCTCTGCAAACTGATATAAATCATATTTAGTGCATGCATGCTTAATATAATTCAATAATTATTTATCAACTTCTTTGTAGCATTTCCATCGTTTCGCAGCTTTCAGGTGTGTTTTATAATATATTGTTTTAACCAATCATATTTCAGCCATCAGTTGTTGTCAGGGTCAGTGAAATCTGCCCGAGGCCTTCACAGTCAGTTTTGAAGGCTCCGTATCGCAGAATAAGTGCTTATCAAACTGTTGCTTCAACCAATCAGATTTTACGTTGAGACGCCAAGGCCTTCTCAGGACCGTCATCAGAAACTACGGCATTTGATTGGCTGCGCTCAATCAAGCAATATTACTGTTTTGATAGCAGTTTTGTCACAGTGGCTAAAGGGAGAGAAGAAATCGATTTGGTTGCGAATTTATTGGTAAAGCCTTTTTCAAGACGGACTTTTCAAGAAAAGCTAGGACATTGTTAAGAAAGACCGGGCAACTCTGAACCCAGCACCGTTCCAAATGTCCTTGATCTATGAAGTCATAGGTACATCTCTGAGATCTTCTGCACAGTTTTTTTAAGTCCATAAATCTTTTAGACTTGTGTGGAGCATTTTTAAAGCATTAACAAATCAAGAAGCTATGTTTGATTATTTGTCTTTGTGTAGTTTCAGTGGATGGCGCTCTAACTAAATTCCTGATGTGGGAAACGATACGATATCCTTTATTTGTCCCACAAATAAAGGATATTTACTCTGCACAGTTGCACAGTAGGGAACACAGATCCATGCAATCAAACGAGATACATTTTAAAATAAACGTAGCCATCATATGTATAAAGTTATAATAGTCTAAAATAGAGGTGGGCAATCTTTTTTTCACAAGGGCCGTATTCGAATACAGACATATGGCTGAGGGCTGTACTGTGATCATTGGTGTGACAAATTATTATTACAGCAAGCCAATTTCTTTAAAAAAAATTATAAATACATACAAATTTAAATAGAAAATAGACTAATGTATTATTTTGAGTATTTATTGTGGATGTTTCTAAGACAACAACAGCTAATTCAATCAAGAAAAAAGCACTATAAAGATTACCACTTATTTTCAAAAATGTTTTTGGGGCCACATTAAAACTGGTCGAGGGCCGCATCTGGCCCCCGGGCTGTAGTTCACCCGTGCCTAGTCTAAAACGACTGTCATGGGTGCTTTGCTCAGGAGAAGGTTTGAAGGACCAGACCAATGCAAAGAATGCATCATATTTGCTCTTTGAAGCTTAGACTATGTTATTTACCCCTTTAGGGATCTAGTTTTACAACACTTAGTGGAGCTACAAATGTAGGCATAGGGATAGACACTTTAACACTTAATTTACAAATACATCACCTGTAACTGGCCAAATCCGGCTCAGTGAGGAATTCTCTCAGTAACATTCCATCAGTCATGTATTTGAGCACCGTCCTCTCCGACGTGCAGTCCTCAAACCGAATACTGTAGCCCACCTGAGAGAGGAAGATTAAACACGCTGAACAAAGGATGTGTACAGTCACACGAGAAACTTTAAATTATAGTATTATCATTATCATATTAAGAAACAAGACAAAAGCAAAGTTGTTTCAGTCTTCACCTCGTTTCCCAGTTTGACGCTGGTTTCCTCGGCGACTCGAGCTGCCACAGACATGGCCGCCACTCTGCGAGGCTGAGTGCAGCCGATCTTCATCCCTCCTTTAGTGTAGCCCTGAATGCAAAACACACAGATGAGTCATATTTCCCCATAAAAAGCCTTTACAAGCCTTTAGTTTATCTTAATTATTACAATTAAACATAGAAAATAAAGGAAAAAGTTGTCTGAAATGAAGAAAGGAACATAGTTTTTGTAGGATTGGATTTGGACAATTCAATACAATCTTAAGTCCTACTGCACAAACTTTTTACGTTTTAAAGTTTTAAGAGTGTGATTGCTGCGTGCAGAGTTGACTCACGTCCTCCATGAGATACTGTGGGATCTGTGTGGTTTTCCCTGAGCCGGTCTCGCCCTCGATCACCAGGATCTGATGCTCCGTGATGGCCCGCAGCAGGTCTTCTCTGTAGGGGAAAATGGGCAGACTGCGCCGCACCTCCTGCATCGACTGCTTCTTCAGATCGGCCTGGGACAGACTGGGCTCCTCCTGCTCCTGAGAAACAACAATGTGTCATGTATTTATCATTGTTTATGTGATAGAACAGGTACAACAAATATAGATTAATAAGTAGTTATTTTAAGCAGGTACCACAGTGTTTGTTAAATTACAATATTAAAAAGTAGAGTAGCAATGTTAATATGAAACAGATTACAACCATTAACCCACTAAAGCATGGTGTTTCAGGAAACACACAAGGAGCTGATGCAAATTTAACGTTTTGAAAGACGTTGAAAGAGATGGGACACAATATTCTTTCCTAAGATCTCACACGTATGCATAGATA
>JBBPFD010000146.1:5000-16481 GCA_038363315.1 Mugilogobius chulae
AATTATCGTGATAATATCGTTAATCGCGATTATTTTGGTCACAATAATCGTGAGAGCAATTTTTAATATCGTCCCATCCCTAGTTTAGACCCGGTCCAGACCCGGTTCTGACCCAGTTTCTCCTCCACAGGCTGATGCAGCACATGTAGACCTGGTTTAGACCTGGTTCAGACCTGGTTCTGACCTGGTTTCTCCTCCTCAGGCTGATGCAGCACATGTTGACCTGGTTTAGACCTGTTGTAGACCTGGTCCAGACCTGGTTTAGACCCGGTTCTGACCCGGTTTCTCTTCTTTCAGGCTGATGCAGCACATGTTGACCTGGTTTAGACCTGGTCCAGACCCAGTCCAGACCCAGTTCTGATCCGGTTTCTCCTCTCTAGGCTGATGCAGCACATGTAGACCTGTTGTAGACCTGGTCCAGACCTGGTTTAGACCTGGTTTAGTCCTGGTTCTGACTCGGTTTCTCCTCCTCAGGCTGATGCAGCACATGTAGACCTGGTTTAGACCTGGTCCAGACCCAGTCCAGACCCAGTTCTGACCCTGTTTCTCCTCTCTAGGCTGATGCAGCACATGTAGACCTGGTTTAGACCTGGTTTAGACCTGGTTCTGACCCTGTTTCTCCTCCTCAGGCTGATGCAGCACATGTAGACCTGGTTTAGACCTGGTCCAGACCCAGTCCAGACCCAGTTCTGACCCGGTTTCTCCTCTCTAGGCTGATGCAGCACATGTAGACCTGGTCCAGACCCAGTCCAGACCTGGTTCTGACCCGGTTTCTCTTCTTTCAGGCTGATGCAGCACATGTTGACCCACTGGAAGCCGGTGAACCGCGGCGACGATCAGAAGAGCTGTAAATTCTGCTACCGACACTTCTCCTCGTTCACAGAGCTGCAGACTCACCTGGAGAAGGTCCACGGCTCCGCCCCCTCCAACAGTAAGAGCCAATCACAGCGCAGCACACAGACAGACATATTTGGAAAATTCATTGTCTTCTTCTTAGTTTATCTTTATTTTTCTTGTAATAAGACAGTCGTAATAAGCTCGGTGCTCATTTACCTGACAGTTTGGGCGGCAGGACTTCCGCCTTCGTCAGAGGTGAGTCTGGTGTTGTGACGTCTCTCTTATAGAATCTTAACAGACGTGGCCAGTTTGACAGATCTGTCAGTCTGACCACGTCCAGGCGGGGTTCACCCAAAAGACAAAATACAACCAGAAAATAAATGCAACGTCATCTACGAAATCCCGTGCAAAACATGTAATAAAACCTACATTGGAGAGACCGGCAGAACATTCGACACAAGAAGAAAAGAACACCAAAAAGAAACACAAGCACGTTTAACAAGAGCAGAGAAAGAAAAAGCAACACAAGAAAACTTAAAATCCGCTGTATCAGACCACTGCAAAAGAGAAAACCACATTATGGACTGGGAACGGAAGAACACAAATACAAACGATGGATACGAGAGGCTATGGGGATGGCTAGTGTGACGTCACGACACCACTTCCGTGTCCAAACCCGCCGCATCTAATGAAGACGCAATGGCTGTTGCCAAGGAACCGGTCACGTTTTTTACAGTGATATCGTATTTTTCAGAATTCCCAAAACTTTGAGAATTCTGCAAAAGACGGTCTGAACTCCTACAATTCAAACAAAGTTGTAAATGTTAGCGTGCTGGCAGGTGGAAGTCTGAAAGGGAAAGTGCAGGCTTCAATGAAAAATAAAGTTTACGAGTTTGAGGTGGGTAAAGAGCTAGCGTCAGCCATCAAGCTAACTTTACTGTACTTTGTTTATGTTAATTGTTGTTTGCTTAGCAGTGACAGAGTAAGTTCCAATGATTAGCTGACGACTAGGGGTGTAACGGTATACATGGTCGTAGTGAATCGTTTCGGTACAGCACGTTCGGTTCGGTGCACGTGTGTACCGTTTCAATACTATTTTATGTAAATAAATGTGATTTTGCGCGACCGGGGCGGAACTGTTCACGCACGGCATGTTTCTACACGGACAGTATTAAGTGATGCAGCGCTAGCTTATATTTTGTGTTTTTTTTAAACGTCTTCCTTGGACTTTTATTCATCCGCGCTGCTTACTTGATGCCAAGTGAATACTTCTGATGGATTTACATGTCTCCGCGCTCGTAAACACTTCAGAATCATCGCGGGACAAAGACGAACATTTGAACTCACCGCTACCGCCGCGTCCCAGTCACCTGTAGCACACGCAGTCACAACTACAAGGCTTTCTGTGAGTAAAATCCTGCACAAAACACCGCTCCTTGTGAAAAAAGTCCATCGCCACATTCACATGTCCGCTCGATAGATATGTGTTGATCAAAAAGGACTGTCTCAAAGGCTCCAAAAAACTTAAGCTGCTTCTATGAGCTTCCTCTTGATTCAGCGCCACACAGCACCATGTCATAAGCCACTGTTCAGCAACATTAGAATCACGCACTGAGCAAATACAAGCAAAAATAAATAAATTAAATTAAATTAAAATAAATAAATACAAAAAATACAGATTTAGTGAGTTTTTTTAATATAAATAAATAAATACAAGCTCAATCTAAATAGATTTTGTTTCTTTGAGATATTCCTGCTGCAGGGTACCTAACCCTAACCCTAACCCTAACCCTAAATTAATATTAATAGAATAATGTTGCTTTTACAGTGAAATGTACAAATATTGTTTTCTTTTTAAACATAAAACCTGAACTGAAAGTGTACCGAAAAATACCGAACCGACAACTGTGAAAACTGAAAACCGAACCGAATATGATTTTAGCGTACCGTTACACCCCTACTGACGACACTTGACAATATATTACAAGCACAGTACAAGTATATAGGGTTAGGACGTTGCGTTACTTGTTAGTTGCTATCATGAGCACCACCTAGCGCAACACGGAGCAATTCTGTCTTTTAGCTGGGTTAGTTTGTAAGCTAGCAAAGTTGTTTTCACTCAGATACGTTGAGGGTTAGGAAGTGAGTACTTGTTCTTGTGGTGTGAAACTGACGAATAAAAGTTGAAAATTACAGGAAGTAATTTGAGTTCTAAAACAGAATCCCCCCACAAGTGACAACACATGACACACTGTCCTGGGAGTTTAAACAATCTTTTAATATAAATAAAGTGTTACAAATTATTCCCATTTGTATAAAAAATAAATACTGCATGGCACCACCGATTCACAGCAGCTAAAGTAGCTCATTTTAGCCAATTTAAATTCAGAAGTAAGGACATTAATCTTGTAAATAGTCACTTTAACCTCGTAAGAATAACTGGACTTTTCTTAATGAATTTAATAGGGCAAATCTTCAATCTCGTAAGGATTTCTAAGAAGCTAACAAACGCAAGATGCTGCCGTTGGTCTGCACTGAAATGCCTACGCTGAAATGTATTTTTCATGATTATACAGATCCGACTCAGCCATCTCCTCCTCTCGATTTCGTCCAAAGGAAAACGGTAGTAAGCTTAGTAATAATAGTAATAGTTTTATTGACGTCGTTTCGGTTTTTACAACAAGGGACGCAGCACTGTACCATATTTACCGCGAGTTGGATTGAATCACTTGGACACGGAAGTGACGTTTTCCACGGAAGTGACGTAGCCACTAGCCATCCCCATTGAGATCAGGAAGAGAGGCACAAAGACCATCAACAGAGACGAAGGAGCTTTTTCTTTGGCTCACACCTGGGACTCACTTCTCCAGAGACTTTCACCAGGCGTCTGATAGATCTGTTAAACTGTCCACGTCTGGGAAGATTCTATAAAAGAGACGTCACAACACCAGACTCACCTCTGACGAAGGCGGAAGTCCTGCCGCCCAAACTGTCAGGTAAATGAGCACCGAGCTTATTACAACTGTCTTATTACGAGAAAAATAAAGATAAACACAGACAGACAATCACAGAGCAGAACACATGAGATGTACTTATTTTATATCCAACAGACAGAAGTTTGAGTGTGTTTCTGAACCACATGATGTTCAGTGATGTGACATGAGACGTGAGGCCCACAGGCAACAGTCCTGGGGTCGCTCCTGTTCTCACTCTGGTTCTTTTAGAAAACATCTGAGTGACGTCTCTTATCTTTTCCACGAGACAACTGTACTGCTCCTTTAAGAAAACAGAAACACGTCAAGTATCATCTTCAACGGCTGCTTGTCTCGACTCAAACAGCGGCTCCGTGATCACAACTTTTTGACTAAATTGAAAAAAACAAAAAACTAGATTGTGTCATTTTCAACGTTCACTTCATTACTTTCAACTGTGGACCACACCAAAACTCCAAAGTTGAGCTGAAGATAATGATACATCAGTCTGTTTGAGTAAATAAGTGGTTCTCAAAGTGGGGTCCCCCAAATCTTTTTGAAACATTGGTATTTTTTCAATATAGTTTCTTGTGATTTATCATCCTAACATATAATTTTGGATAGAAAAGATAGATAGCTTTGAATAGAAACAATTAAACCAGTAAAAATGACCAGGAAATGAACCATTTATTCACATTTGATATAGAGCTTAGCTTTAATTTCAGAATTTTAATGTGACACTAGAGCGAAAAGTGATAGGGGGTCCTTGGACTGAAAGAGTTTGAGAACCCCTGGAGTAGGGGTGTCAAAAATATCGATTCGGCGTTATATCGCGATACTCGATCCCGCAATACTCGAATCGATACTAAAATTCCGATATCGATTCTTTTGATGACGTCATGCATATTAATGAGTATGCTTTGTAACCTTGATTTCAACTGAATTCAATGTCAATAATGGTTCAAAATGTGCATATTCAGCCAGGACAGTAGGGGGCAGCACTGTGTCTTTAAGAAGACAATCTAATGTTAACCCATGGCACACAAATTATTTCATAACATTTAGTTTTTTAAGTGTACTTTATTAGTATAGATCTATAAAAACAGAAATAATTATCAATTAATTGCAATATATAATCGTTTGTGTCAGTATCGGATTAATCGGGATTAATCGAATCGTGAGGTGTGTATCGTGATTCGAATCGAATCGCCAGATTCATGGCAATTCACACCCCTACCCTGGAGTAGGTCTGGGCGATATGGCAAAAAAATAAAATCTCGATTTTTTGGACCACTTTGGACGATTTCGATTTTAATCGATTTTATTCGGCGTCATCGATGATTTTGATTATGAGCTCATAATATTTTAAAGCATCTTTAAAGAATGAGCCAATGAGATTAACTTGTTTTAAGTCATATTAAAACTAATAAGTGTTTGCTGCTGCATCTAATGCATAGGCCTGGCCTACTGTTATTAGCATTTGCATCTATTAGGTCCTGTTAAGATCATCATTATGATTTTGCTGTTTCATATCTACAGTAAAAGTTTTAAGTTTGCAAGTGTTCGTCTCTCACTCCTGTCAATCAAACTGGTCGCCATGGTTACTCACACACGGAGGGGAAAGGGGCGGGGCCTGCTGGTTGAGATGCTGTAGATTGTTTTTAACTTTATCAGAGAAAACCTTACAAAGCACACGCAGCAGCTCGTGTAACAGCAAAGACAAATCAAAAAGACACTAGATTTTGGGACTTTTCTAGAAAGTTACCGCGAGTCTAAAGCGCTGAAGCACCGACTCACCCACGGAGAAATAACAAACTCGTAACTTATAGAGATTAAGCTATATACACCTCCTCCGACAGGTTACTCGTGGCTGTTATTAAGTGATTAAAAGGCTAAACAGGCTCTAGGTTTCTGTTCGTCTGTTCTTTGAGAGAGTCGAGGGAGAGCTTTGTAAAGCCGCTGAAGGTGTCCAGGGCTCAGCTGGATGACAGTGGACTGACCTCGATTTTACGATTTGGCCATTTTTCACATCGTCGATTTTCAAAGTTCCGAATTAATCAACAATAATTTGATTAATCGCCCAGCCCTACCCTGGAGTAAATAAATTCTGCTGTGAGGTTCTTGTCCTGAAATCTCTCGTTTACTTTTCATCACCAGTTTAAGGTTTTGATTCTGAGCTTTTGAGTTTTACACGACTAGGCTCCCTCATTTCCTGTGTTTCCGTAGGCCTAATGTTCCCTGTTCTGTAGGCCTAACCTTCTCTGTTTCCGTAGGCCTAATGTTTCCTGTTCTGTAGGCCTAATGTTTCCTGTTCTGTAGCCCTAATCTTCTCTGTTTCCGTAGGCCTGTGCAGGATCTGTGAGTGGGCCTTCGATAACGAGCCGGTGTTTTTAAACCACATGAAAACCAACCACAAACCTGGAGAAATGCCCTACATCTGCCAGGTCAGTCCTACTCTGTGTGTGTGTGTGTGTGTGTTAACCCTTTGGGCGCCAAGGTTTTCTTCAGTGGAAATGCCGTTTTTACTCTCCAACTTTCAAACGGCTGTGGCTTAAATATACTTTAAGATAGAGCTCTACTATAAACTGGAAAAGTGTTAGGTATTATTAAAAGATTATAAATATGGTCATATATTCTATATATGTTGAATATTATTTATGTTAGGCCCTTATTATTTTCAGGCGGCTGAATAAGATTGTTATTTGACAGTAAAAACAGGGAGATATACATGTTTTATTATTTATTTTTTTCATTTTTTAGTGGAATAATGAATTAGAAATAGCACCAATAAGACTAAACTCCCTCCCTCTTCCCCCTGCTAACCTCCGCGGTGCGTCCTGCAGCTCTCCCCCGCACCTCCTCCCCTCTTTCTAGGGGACACCCTCCTCCTCTTTCTAGACCCTACATACTTGTACTATCCCTGCCCCATGTGCTACACGTGTTTTGTAACAGGAAAAGTTTGTTTTGGGACAGTCCGAGCTGTTGTTTGTCCCTCCAAGCGGAGCGCCCGGAGCGGCTGCCGTGGGATTACGACAGCTCAGATCAGCGTACCCATTCTCACTCTCACTCCCGCTCTCATCGTCTGAGAACGTAATCGTCTTCCTCACAACGTGGATCTGCCAGTATCAGGCTCAAAGCCTCCGCTCTAGTCAACGTTTTTGCCAGATTCGCTTTGCAGAAGTCAGACCAGCGCTGCCTCGCCTCGTCTCCCGTCGCCTCACTCACAGCTGACTTACAAAGCAGCGTCTTTAGACACGCCCTCTTTCTGTTTTGTCCAATATGGTAATGTTGGGCCTAAAACAAAGCTCTGGATGTGGGCCGTCTAGTGGAAGCATGTAGAAACAGTGTTTATGATTTTAACAAAAGAGAGGCCGTTTTCTCCGGTTAAGTTACGTGTCGCAATATTGCGACGGTGGCGCCCAGAGGGTTAAAAGGCCGTGTTCACACTCTGCTCTGTTTATTGTCATTTCCAGCACTTCTCAGAGTGACCACGCGCCAGTAATTTTCTTGTGTGTTTGTGTTCCAGGTGTGTTTTTACCGTTCGTCCTTTTACTCTGACGTGATCCAACACTTTGCCGTTTTCCACCGAGAAACTCGATTCCTGCTTTGTGTTTTCTGCCTCAAAGTCCTCAAGAACTCAGAGATGTACCAGCAGCATTTACTACGACACCAGGTGAGTTACAGCGCCACCAGCAGGTCAAACAAACACCAGCAGCATTTACTCAGACACCAGGTGAGCTACAGCACCACCAGCAGGTCAGACACACAAACACCTGTAACATTGAAGCTTGGTTTAAGCCTCCTGCACGTGAAGTCCAACAGAAATGAGACGCCTGGACCAGAGCGGAGCAGACGCTGACAGTGTTTATAGTTTCTGTGTGTTTCAAGCGGCTGCTGTAGAGGGCAGTAGAGAGCTGCCATTGAAAGTCCGTTGATTGCCGCGCAGACCGTCCGCGTAGTCACAGATTTTTCCCTGACGCCGACGCGGAAAACCTGGTCCAAGCGGACGGCGCTTGAGGGGGCGTGTCTCCAAAAACAAGCATTACTCAGACACCAGGTGAGACACAGAACCAGAACCAGAAGACCAGAAACATGGGTTTGTCTCCCTTAAAGCCTGATGTTTCTGACTTTAATTGTGATTTAGTTGATTGTGAAAGTAAATTCAATCAATCAATCAATCAAAGTTTATTTATAGAGCACTTTACAACAACACAAAAGAAGACCAAAGTGCTTCACATGAACAAAAACATCAATAAATATAACACAATATGAGAGAAAAAAGACTAAAAGGCCAAAAAAGACCATTTAAAACATAAAGTGTCACAGTGCTGGTGTTAAAAGCCTGTCTGTACAAGTGAGACTTTAACCTGGTCTTAAAAAGGGACAAGTCAGAGACAACACGCAGACTGACAGGCAGACTGTTCTACAGTTTAGGAGCAGCAACGGCAAAGGAACGATCACCCCACTGCTTGTATCGGACAAAGGAACGATCACCCCACTGCTTGTACCGGGACAAAGGAACGATCACCCCACTGCTTGTGCCGGGACAAAGGAACGATCACCCCACTGCTTGTGCCGGGACAAAGGAACGATCACCCCACTGCTTGTGCCGGGACAAAGGAACGATCACCCCACTGCTTGTGCCGGGACAAAGGAACCATCGCCCCACTGCTTGTGCCGGGACAAAGGAACCATCGCCCCACTGCTTGTATCGGGACAAAGGAACCATCGCCCACTGCTTGTATCGGACAAAGGAACCATCACCCCACTGCTTGTACCGGGACAAAGGAACGATCACCCCACTGCTTGTACCGGGACAAGGAACGATCACCCCACTGCTTGTGCCGGGACAAAGGAACGATCACCCCACTGCTTGTACCGGGACAAAGGAACGATCACCCCACTGCTTGTGCCGGGACAAAGGAACCATCACCCCACTGCTTGTACCGGGACAAAGGAACGATCACCCCACTGCTTGTATCGGGACAAAGGAACCATCACCCCACTGCTTGTATCGGGACAAAGGAACGATCGCCCCACTGCTTGTATCGGACAAAGGAACGATCGCCCCACTGCTTGTACCGGGACAAAGGAACCATCACCCCACTGCTTGTACCGGGACAAAGGAACGATCACCCCACTGCTTGTACCGGGACAAAGGAACGATCACCCCACTGCTTGTACTGGGACAAAGGAACTATCACCCCACTGCTGTATCGGGACAAAGGAACCATCACCCCACTGCTTGTATCGGGACAAAGGAACGATCACCCCACTGCTTGTACTGGGACAAAGAACGATCACCCCACTGCTTGTACTGGGACAAAGGAACGATCACCCCACTGCTTGTACCGGGACAAAGGAACGATCACCCCACTGCTTGTACCGGGACAAAGGAACGATCACCCCACTGCTTGTACCGGGACAAAAGGAACCATCACCCCACTGCTTGTACCGGGACAAAGGAACGATCACCCCACTGCTTGTACCGGGACAAAGGAACCATCACCCCACTGCTTGTACCGGGACAAAGGAACCATCACCCCACTGCTTGTACCGGGACAAAGGAACGATCACCCCACTGCTTGTACCGGGACAAAGGAACGATCACCCACTGCTTGTGCCGGGACAAAGGAACGATCACCCCACGCTTGTACCGGGACAAAGGAACGATCACCCCACTGCTTGTGCCGGACAAAGGAACCATCACCCCACTGCTTGTACCGGGACAAAGGAACGATCACCCCACTTGTATGGACAGCCATCCCCCACTGCTTTATCGGGACAAAGGAACGATCGCCCACTGCTTGTATCGGACAAGAACGATCGCCCCACTGCTTGTATCGGGACAAAGGAACCATCACCCACTGCTTGTACCGGGACAAAGGAACGATCACCCCACTGCTTGTACCGGGACAAAGGAACGATCACCCCACTGCTTGTACTGGGACAAAGGAACTATCACCCCACTGCTTGTACCGGGACAAAGGAACGATCACCCCACTGCTTGTACCGGGACAAAGGAACGATCACCCCACTGCTTGTACCGGGACAAAGGAACCATCACCCCACTGCTTGTACCGGGACAAAGGAACATCACCCACTGCTTGTACCGGGACAAAGGAACGATCACCCCACTGCTTGTACCGGGACAAAGGAACGATCACCCCACTGCTTGTACCGGGACCTGGGCACATCCAGAACCATCTGACTGGAGGACCGGAGGCTCTACTGGGACGATGTAAAGTTAAAATGTCAGATATGTAGGGCGGGGCCAGGCCATGGAGAGCTTTAAAACTCTACGCAGAACCGTACATGAGCCAGTGGAGAGAGGAGAGAATGGGTGTGAGTTGGTCAGGAGACACAGCGTTCTGCACTAACTGAAGGCGATGGAGTGATGATTGAGAAATGCCCAGATAAAGTGCATTGCAATAATCAATACGGGAACTGATAAATGGCTCCTGCGGGGTCATGGTCATAATTTAAATTGTCTGAATTGTCTGAAAGTTGTCAAAGTTATAACTTTAGGACTTAAATTTGAAGCTGCTTTTAAAGTGCTTTTTAGTGTTTATCGTGATTTTTAGGTTTTGACTCACAAAATACAACAAACAACTAGGGATGCACCGATCCAGCTTTTTCAGTTCCGATCCCGATACTTTAGAATGAAGCATCTGCCGATACCGATATCGGCCGATACTTGTGTAACGACTGGAATAGAACTTTGTCCTTTTCAAAACATAAGACTTTTGATCATAAAGAGTTATTTATACTGAACAACTTAAGAAGAAGAGAGAGAGAAAGAGAGGAGAGAAAGAGAGAGAAGAGAAGAAAGAGAGAGAGAAGATAAGAAAGAGAAGAGAGAAAGAGAGAGAGAAGAAAGAGAGAGAATGAGAGGAGAGAGAAAGAGAGCGAGAGAAGAGAAGAAAGTGCACGAGAAGAGAAGAAAGAGAGAAAGCGCGAGGAGAGAGAGAGAGAGAAGAAACAGAGAGAGAAGAGAAGAAAGAGAGAGAGAAGAGAGAGAAAGAGAAGAGAAAAAAGAGAGAGAGAAAGAGAAGAGAAGAAGGAGAGAGAGCACAAGAGGAGAGAGAAAGAGAGAGAGCAAGGAGAGAAAGAGAGAGAGAGAAAGAGAGAAGAAAGAGAGAGAGAGAGAAAGAAGACAGAGAATAGAGAGAAGAAAAAGAGAGAGAGGGAGAGCAAGAGGAGAGAGAAAGAGCGAGAGGAAAGAGAGAAGAGAAGAAAGAAGAGAAAGAGAGAAAGAAGAGAAGACAGAGTAGTAGAGAGAATTAGAGAGAAGAAAGAGAAAGAGAAAGAGAAGAGAGAGGAGAAAGAGAGAGAGAGAGAAAGAATAAAATGTCAAACATTATGAGACATTCTGGATCAACATCAGACATAAATCAGACTCATTATGTCCAATTAAACACAACTAGGATATCGGCTGAACCGATATCATGGAGCCGATACTCGATCTAGCAAAATTTCCTGGATCGGCACCGATATTCGATCCCAGTATCGGATCGGTGCATCTCTACAAAAAACGTAGCCCTTATTTCAAGAACAGAATATTTTTAAATAAATTGAAGTCAGTGTGTATTTTTAGTTCAAACTAATAAAAAAAGACTCCTCATTCCAAGCACATATTCACTTATTTTCAAATAATTTGTTTGTATAAATA